>MCJB01001636.1:67607-142360 GCA_002018475.1 Nicotiana obtusifolia
AAAAAAAAAACACTCTTTAGGGTTTATTTGACCAACTAATTTGATAATCAAAACAAATCCGCAGAAGTAAAACGCTAAGATCGAAAGTTCAGGCAACAGGCCACTCATCTTTCTTTTTCATTTACCATTTCTTCAGAAATTAATCATCTGAATCTAAGAGTTTCAACTTTACTAAATTTCAGGTAGCAGCAATATATGCAGTACATTGTCCAGTAAAAACATACTAAAGCTTCTAATGCAACCGTCATGCGATTTCCTTTTTTATAGGAGTGGTGGCCGAGCTAGCTTGTGCGCAGCTCAATTAATCCACCGGATTCCTGCGACGGGCTAGAAATTATACTTAACTTTTTTGCATCTGCTGGGTTTGAACCTTGGTTTCCCAAGGTTCATTCTAGCTTCATTCACCACTAAGCACACGCTTTTGTGCGACTGCTATGAGAATTCTCCTTCAGGGGAATACCTTTGAAGCATTCTCTTTGAGATTAAGTATCTCATATCAACGCAGGAAGTGAGTTCTGGTTTAACTTGATAGATGCTCTGGCAGATTATTTTACTTGAAATATTTGTGCAACTCTAACGAATTTCTTACTTACCCAACCAAGAAAAAAATTAGTTATGTATATTATCAAATGATATGTTGAACTCATAAACATAACCATTATAGAAGCCAACATCAATTGATTGTTTGATCTCTTTTAGATGGACCACCTTATATTTCCAACGCCAGTGAAATAAGCATAAGCACATATCATAGTCTGCTTAGTTCTTAAATATGTCACATTATATGCATGTTCCATTTTGGAATTACATAATGAGTGAAATCACCAAATTCAGACTCACTTCATGGGTACTAAAAGTTGAAAATACAAAAAAAGTAAAATCATCAGATTCAGAATAATTTCAAGGGTGCTAAAAGTTGAAACAGTACGTATGTGATTCTAATAGCATGGAGGATCAGAAGAAATTTTAGCACGGCTCATGGAGATACTAAACAAAATTAGCCTAGAGGATGCATCATATTTAGAAGGCAAAAACAAGATATAATGCATGCTCTCCAGATTTCAATTTTAGATAGTAGAGAATGCTCAACAAGGTACCTTTTCCTCTAAGTGAACTCCAAGTCTTTCGTAAACCCTTTGAAATTCTTCTCTGCTAATTTCACAAATTTGTGTCCATGCCTTCCTGTACTTCTCCTCCCCTCCCTATGAGACATACACCAATTGAAACACACATATAAGAGAAAAGGATCAAATAAAATGTTACCCTTAAAAGTTATTAACTAGTTGAGCAGATCTTTCATGAGGAAGCTATAACACGATTGTCCGATGCCATCTGGCATTTCCTCAAACAAATAATGCAAGAGAAGCAGCGGATATCTACAAACATATTCATTTTTGCCCCTCTCTTCAAAGGACAGAATTGAATTTCCCGAACATCTATCAAGAAAAATGTTATCATTAGATGCAAACTTGCAAAACTTGAAAGTTCACCTGTAGACTAACAACAGCCTTTTGCGCCCTCTCCTTGAAATCTGGATCATTGTCAAATCTTTGTTTTGAGGCCTTATAGAACGCCTACAAGAAATCAAGAAAAGGACTGATATGTCAAGTTATCATAAAAAATTCCATCATCCTACCACATGTACTGCTCCCTCCCAAGTGAAGTTCTCAAGAAACATATACGCGCACATTCCAGGGTATGCTCATATTTGTAGCTAATAATAGACAATTGTTTAAAAACTTCCAAATAAGTCAAGTAATAATTGAAAATGATAGCATGTGAACAAAGAAAAGAACACTATGTAGTATCAGAAATTTCTGTCAATGCTAATCCTTTTCTTTTTCCATTATTTTCTATTAAGCTAATTTTTTATGTGCATAATGCATGCTTTATCTAGGACCAAATGGAGATTATCAAAAATCACAGAGTAAGATAATAGGAGCATGACAGCTAAATTTGAACATTCACCTGCAAATCTCCAATGGCTTGGGCACTAGCAGCTTCCCAGTTAGGAATTTTGTCAAAGAGGTATTCAATTAACATTCCAAACTGCAAAAGATATAATAAGTGTGAGGCTTTTTGACTTACAAGGTAAGGGAACAAACCATTTCTAGTGCATAACATACTACTCTAAAAAGAGAACTTGTATCGAGTCATAAATAAATCACTATATAGCTTCGTGGATAAAATCCAATGAACATAAAATTTGGTCTTTCTTTCAAAACAAATCAGAGTAAGATTGCTCATTCAACCAACAGTTACATGAATATTTCAGAATAATGACATGGTATTTTTTTAAAGGTATGTAAACTTGAATAACGATAGACTATTCATGTCACATATCTATTTTTGAAAGAGAATGTAGGAATTTTTTATTCACTATGGAACCAGCATTAAGTATGTGCTGTCAGATAAAAAGTATGTACAAGATCAGGCTAGTCCTGAAAAGAGATTAAAAATATCTGTCAGTGTCTGGCTATCTGCTTCGTATACATCTTCTAATGCACACCGACTAGCTAATAACAGAAAAAACTTATATTTCCGACACTGTATAGTTTGAGCTTTTCCCTCAAACACCTAATTTCTTTCCTTGCATATCACCCATAGCACACTAGAAGGAATTGTATTCCATATCATCTCTTTGTCCATTCTCTAATCATGTGAATGCCAGCAGCTGAAAAGATCTTTAACAGAAGTAGGCATCATTGAACAATCCAAAGGATGTTGAGAAAAGGTGCCCTGATGTCTCCACGTCCCTCTCACATGAGACACCTGCCACATAAATTCATTCCCCTCTTCATCAGATTCCGTGTGATCTATAGATCACAGGATCAAGCCGTGGAAGCAGCCACTAATGCTTGCATTAGGATAGTCTGTCTACAGTGCGGCCCTTCCCCGGACTCTACATGAACGCGGGATGCCTTGTGCACCGGGCTGCCCTTCATCAGATTCCGATGAGTCAATACCGCACCATGGGCAGCCTCTCAACAGAAACAACCTACCTTATATGGAGACCTCGTTCTCCAGATCCTTCTCCATGGCCAGGCCACTCCACTGTGTTGATTGAAGAGGCTACCAAGCTTTTGTAGCAGCTATTAACAGAGAAAATAGCATTTCTTGAGAACCAAATTAAAGTATCTTTCCCCAATTAACTCCCAGGCTTTCAACTCCGCCCAAACAGTTGCAGCACCCATTGAATGTCCCAATCATTATAATCCCTTATAAATCTAATAGTCCACCCAAACTAGTGCCCAGTGGCATCAGCATGTTCAGCAAATCTGGAAATTGATCTTGTAAAGGTGTGTGATCCGTCCATGTGTCATGCCAAAATTAAAATTGTCCATTTACCAATTTTAACTTGATAATAGCAAAGAACATCCCAATGTTCTCTGATGTGCTTCCAAACCCCAATTCCATAAGGTCCCTGAACCACTTTAGTGTACCACGGGTCTCATGGGTCGTGGCCTCGTGTCCCTATTTTGCTACCAAAACTTTTCTCCAAAGAGCCCCTTCTCCAAAATTGAATCTCCAAAGCCATTTGTACAGCAAGCTTTGGCTATGGATCCTCAGGTTCCTTACTTCTAATCTTCCATTTTCTTTGTCAAGAGTACCAATATTCACCTTACCAAATGAAATTCCCTCTTCCCTTTCTTCCTTACCAGCAAAAAATCCCTTCTCAATCTGTCTGAAGTCTTTTACTCATGTACTATAATAAATTAAGGCTAAATTGACAGTGTTATAACATCGATGTGGATAACTATAATCAATAAAATATTTTTCAAGAAGAAAAGGCAAGGATATCTGTTTAATGCACCAGTTCTTACTTGCTTTAACAGTTCAGGCAATTGATGTATCAGTTTGAAAAAGAACAAAAGTCTAGCCCCGAAGAATTTGCAAACGAATTTAGATATATGTATATCTTATTCCAATTGCTCATGACAAAGACAGAATAACGAGATTATTTGAGCATGACATCTACCTGTGTTCCCCAGTCACCCACATGGTTTCTCCGAAGAACTTCAACATTAGAAAACTCAAGCATTCGGGCCAAAGTGTCTCCAATAATAGTAGATCTCAAATGACCAACATGCATCTCCTTTGCTATGTTTGGAGATGAAAAATCAACAACTGTCCTTTTGACAGGAAGTTTTGGTGCCCATGTTTCAATACCGTCTATTAGCATCCTCTCAATGCTCTGTATCAACAAAAACAACAATGTCATTATATGATACAAACCTTTTCATAAAATGAAATTCAAAAGGAATAGAACTGGGGTAAAATAAAGCGAACACCTTTGCTATCCATTGCTTTTTTAATACAACATTAACAAAACCGGGTCCAGCTGTAGAGCATCTTTCAATCATTTCTGATGCAGGAAGATTATCTATAATAGCCTAAACATAAGAAAACAAATGCGATGTTAGTATCTTGCACTTCAAGACTATTATCAAAACTACGAACTTCGAAGATACTGGCATGAATAGAAATAAGGCAAAGAGACTATAGAGGATGTAAATGTCATTACCTTTCCAACAGGTTGAGGACCCCTCAACTGGGTACCTTGGCCTTTAATCTTATTCCACAAGCCCATCGCATTGTTGCTGCCCAAAATCAAACCCCATGGTGAGAAGTTACAGGAAATAATGGCCTAATATTTCCTATGCAATAACACTACTAGTGATATTAATAGAACTATTAATAGTCGTAACAAATCGGTGTTATCAAAAGGCGAAAAGAGAGAAAAGTGTTGGTTCTATTGGGGCTTTAGTTGCAAAGGGCAAGCAAAGCACAGGATTTAATGAAAGAAGGAGCAAAAGAAGAAAAAACTACATAACGAACCAATAACAGTTATATGGACAAAAGGAACTTATAAACCTTAAGTCAGTGACATATTTTATTGTTCAGCATGGCTTCTTCAGGACAATGTCCATTGGCAACGAGACACACTAAGCGAGGAGAAGCAATCATCCTTTTTTGCACTTAGCTTTAAGGGTTAAGCGCGCTTAAAGTGAGCCTTTGACAACACTGTAGTTATTTGTAAATTAAGTAATCCATACCACTGGTAGTCACCGTGTCTTGAATCATTGCAAATAGCAATCATAGGCTGCACGTCTTCAATATAAGGGAATGCTGCCCTAAGTGATTCCTCAAATAGCTTTACTAATTGCTCCTTAACACTCCCTACAATTTCTTTATCCTGTACAGTAAGGAGGTAAGTTAGCTATGATTCCGCAGAACATTGCAAGCCATTATCATGCAATTAATGAAGATAATAACAATATCAATAGGGTGATGTATTTTCTTACAGTTGCCATGGTTGATATTGGCCTTGAAGATACTTTTACCACACTGAAAAATTCCTTAGATGTTGCTCGGGGAATACCTGTCTAGTTTCACCAGCACCGTGACAAAAATTACCACAAGCACTAGCACATTACATCTAAAGGAAATAGATAGAAAGCAAGAAGAGTAATCATCCAAGGAACCATTAGGATACTGAAAGAAACTCCAGATGTTGTAACATGCTTTCCTGACAAGGAGAGATATTAATGACGAGGAAGGCTATTTGGTTTGCTACTAATACTTGCTCTGATACTCTCCCCAAGCCTGGTTGAGGAAGAGCTACAAGGCGTAAAACACGAAGATAATAGAAAGTTGATATTTGTATGTTTTACATCTTTTCCTTGAGAGAAAAACCGCTCTATTCTTCCGCGTAGTCCAAAATACTATCCTTCTTTCCTAAACGGCCATTGGCCATTTTTCTGGTATCTGATTGATGATTTATCAGTTCTATATTAATCCAATATTCAGGTTCAAACGGACAGCTAGGCTCAGCATTTAAGTAGAACAGGCTTGGTAAGCATTAATTGAACATCAAAATGAAAAACAAAATTTAACTCAAATTCATGATTCAACGAAGAATTAGAAGGATTGAAGTCAAACACGGAAGTAAGTGACTGTGTGTTTGAGAGTATATTAAAAACAATCCATCAGAAAGAGATACAGAAAAAGAGAGAGGCTTACGGGTATTGAGAAGAAACGGGGAGAAAGAAGAGAGGTGAAGGAGCTTGGCGGGTGGAGGCGGAGAGAGCAAAAGCACCGGCGGAAGTTTGAGAGAAGACAAGGCCAAGCTGCTCATTTTTGTTTGGGTTTTCCTATTTTATTCCTCTTCTTCGGTCTTCCCTTTTTCCGCTTCCACGCAACGCGCTCGCATTCGCAGTGCGAACTAGACTTTTTGTTTAGGGTTTCTGGAGAGATTGGGATAGGGACTTTGTGGTCAATTCTCAAGTTTCTATGTGTTTCCTTTCAATACCCCAATAAGAGATTGCTATGTCATGATGTCATTTTTCCCCAATAGAAAAAGAAGAAGACCGAGAGACAAATTTTAGGACCCCTAAATTTAATTTTTACTCAATAATATATTTTTCCATTTCTAATTTTATTTTTTGATGGGTTATTGGGCCAAGTGATAAGACGTGTAATTCTCCCATTTAAAAAAAGAAAATGTACATATTTCACTGTCCAGGTAGTCATTCTCAAGAATGTTATTTGGATATTAATCAGTTTTGTCTTGAAATTTTAAACTAAAAGTGGATAAACTGAAATTCATGATGCATTGGTTAATTCTTAAATAACTTCCCTTTAAAGTAGCTACTTGGTGTCATTTATACTTTAAAAAAACTAGACTAAGTACCATTTTTTAATCGACGACGAATACCAATTATTAGAGATGTATTTAAATATAAGATCAATACATATTTCACTAAAATAAACTTTCTCATAATCATACAAACATATGGCCGTGACCCCCTGTCATACGTTTCGGACCTATCTAGTTTTAAAACTAAGTTACCGTATGTTAAATTTCTTAATACTCTAAATAAACTTTTTAAGCTAGTAAAATATTTTTTTATTAGTCTTCCTGGTCAAAGCCACTTTGATTAGAAGAATAAGAGAAGGTAAGATCTTACAAGTTTGGGCTAAGAATTTTTGCAAAGATTTTAGTAAAAACATTGTAAAGATTTATTGGTCTTAACTCATCAAAGATTTGAGGATAAATACTTTGGAGCATAATCAAACATGCGTGAGAAATGAACTTGATATTTTTGCACCTATAAAGTACTCTCCACTGCATTGTATAATTCAAACATTATGATGGCCAAGCGTGATTGGAATTTTTTGCCCCAACCCCATCAAGTCCAGGCATTCATAGGATCTACAGAATATAGGTCTTTTTATTTCTTGTTCTTGAGGGATGATAGCGAATTCAACATTAATTTCCTCATTTATATCATTTGATTTTCAGGAGATTGACACCTCTCAATTAAATTGATAATAATAATATCATCCACATCAAATATTCGGGATGGAAAAAACACAATGCCTAGCACTCATCAAGATATCAATGCCCTAACTTAAAAATATTTAACACATAATGCTTGAACTTCCACTATACTTACCAAAACACCTCCTTTTGCAAGTTAATGTACAAAAGTTAAACAAAGACTTAAAAATCGAGTTGGTGTCTTTATAATTAGGAGAAAAATATACAAAATCCCAAATAATGCCTTTATAATTGTGTATTTGTACTCATAAGTTTTACACATCTTCATAATATCATATTCACCATTTGTACGTTTTGTAATATTCACAACTCCCACGACTCTTCTTTGTATATGATAATGTCTAGAAAACTCACTACTGTCAAAAGATTAATACTCATGGTATTGCGAATGCATGCCTATGCATAA
Source organism: Nicotiana obtusifolia (assembly GCA_002018475.1). NCBI lineage: Eukaryota > Viridiplantae > Streptophyta > Magnoliopsida > Solanales > Solanaceae > Nicotiana > Nicotiana obtusifolia. The sequence continues at coordinate 75,359 of MCJB01001636.1, forward strand.
AGGTATTTAGATCAATATTATACACACTTGAAACAAATAAAAAAATTCTTGTTTCTTAATATTATAGGAAAAAATTTAATCATGCTTTCTATTTACACCCACGAAAATAAAATATCACTTGTCTTTCATGGCATCTTTATCATTACCAATTAACACTTTCATACACTATTGATTATGGTAAAATTTAATTTAATGTAAACACAAGACTTGAGTAAATTCTTTTTATAGTATATTATTATTATTATTATTATTATTATTATTATTATTATTATTATTATTATTATTATTATTATTATTAGTGTTATTATTATTACTATCTCTCTTTTTGTTTAATTTTATAACTTTTTTTATCTCCTTTGTTTAGAGTGTGTTTGGCGAAGTTTATAAGTGGGTCAAACTTGTTCAAGAAAATCAATTAGATGGGTGTGAGGATCTTCACTTGCATCACCAACAAACTGACATGATTGTTGAATGGTTTGAATCAAGCTTGTGCAAATTTCAAAATTATTTGCTGCAATTGATGGTCTCCACACTTGATTCTCCTTCAAAATGATCCGGCTTTGCATAATCTCTAAGTATTATATCACGTTGTGATGCAACTTCATCAAACTGTTCTTCTATTTGATGTGGTGGAAGTTGGTTATTGAGTTATTCGTTCTCCATTTCCTCTATTTTGAAAATTTGAGATCGTAAGTTTTGTTCTTTTCGCAACAACAGCAAGGATTTTTCAATTTCAGGATCGTATTCGACTAATACTTCTCTTGAAGAGGAACGAGTCATACACTTTATGAAATTTCTGCAAAAGAAGTTCAAATAACTAGACAATCAAAAAAATCTAAAAGTAGTAGTAAAATAATTAATCTTTAGTAGATTTTTGTAACGACCCGATCGGTCGTTTTGAGCTTTAGCGTTTCATTCGGTGGTTTGAGACTTTGAGTAGCTTCATATTATATATTAATACTTGCGTGTATGGTGTTCGAGATTGATTTGGAAGAATGATTCTCATTTTAGAAGCTTTAAGTTGGAAGAGTTAACCAAGGTTTGACTTTTGGGTAACAGACTCGGAATCGAATTTTAATTATTCCAACAAGTTTGTATGATAATTTTTGACATGCACAAAGTTTGGTTAAATTCTGATGAGTTTTGGATAAGTTTGGGTTGTATGGTGATTGGTTTTAGTTTCGGTGTCGATTTGAGCATAAAGGTTACCATATTGAGAAACCGACCTTTGATTCGTGTTTCAACCAAACCAATATATCCATATCGTAATTATGGAATCATAGCAACTGAAATCATCAAGTTTCAACATCATATGAGGAATTTATGATCATTTTACTAAGAATTGGGTTGCCAGATTTTTCAGATTATTTACGAAATTGCCACTGAGTTTGTATTTAAAAATCTGTATTATTTTCAAATATTGAAACCAACATATCTCCTTCATTATAAGGTCAAATGGAGTGATTCAAAAGCCTAACTTCACTGGAATTTCACGAGGAATCCATTAGAGGCATCAAAAGTGAGTTTTAGGATCATTTGACACAAGAAACGAGGCAGAACAACTGGATATTTTTTGGCTATTAATGTTGTTGGAGTTTTTCTCATCTTGAAAGTTTGGAGTTGGGAGAATTCAAGAATATTTCTTAAAGTTTCTTCCATGGGGTAAGTATTTTCTACTCGGTTTTGATTATATTCCGTGATTCTATCTTAGCATTTGATTGATGATTTCAAAAGAGAAATTCAGGGTTTTTGTATAAATTTTCCTAAAGTGATTTTTTGAATTTTGAACACCGGATTCGGATTCGGATTCGGAGTCGGAATTGAGTGAAATTAGTATGGTTGGACTCCTAATTAAATGGATTATTGAATTTTGTGAGTTTTGTTGGGTTCCGAGGTATGGGCCCGGGTTTGACTTTTGTTTGACTTTAGATAATGTGTAAAGATTCGACCTTTATCGATTAGGTTTGATTCCAATGGCGTTATTTGATAATTTTGAATTGCTTTTGGCTAGTTTTGAGTCGCTCGAAGATGATTTGAGCGGATGGCACTTCTGGTGTATCGATTGGGCTTGTTTGAGGTAAGAATCTTGCCTAACTTTGTGTGGGGGAAACTGCCCCTTAGGATTTGGGTTGATTGTGCTATTTATGTTATGTGAATGTCGTGTACGTGATGGTAGGCTATACTTGTGTGTTTTAGTTGCTTGTCACACTCCAATTCACTGCACTTTAATTGAGTTTGAGCTTTAACCGCTAGTATTTTGCACTAATTTATGTTTTATGCCTTGTAGGAGTGATTTCAAGCTATGTAGATGTTATGGCGTGAATTTATGCTATTTTGGAGCTTTGAAGTCTGAGTAAAATTCTAACAATTAAGTTAGGATCAAGTTTGAGATCAACCGACACTAGTGTATTCAAAGAGAGAAACTAAAAATCGGGCAGTGCGTCACCCAGGTGCGCGAGCGCACACTTGGTGCGCATGTGAGGCAAAACACTACGCATGCGCAGCCAAATGCGCGAGCAGGTCTCCAGGTGCACGGCCGCACACGTCCTGTCCGGGAAAAGTCCTATTTCGTGAAGGAAGAGGTGTGGTTGTTTTGGCCCGACCCTATTTGGTATATATACATGAAAAAACGGTATTTTGAGGATGTTTGACATAATTTCGACCTAAGGAGGCTAAGGAGAAGTGGGAGAAGCAAGAGAATAAGGATTTCACCATTCAATCCTCACTCAAGACAAGGTTTTGGATTGTTTATGTATTCCTTTAACTTAAATTTAATTGTGATGAATTTTTCGATATCTATGGAATAATTCTTCTTTAAGGATTGATGGATTCGGTGTTTTGAGAATTGTTTGTGGATTAACTCTAGTTTATGTATTGACTCGTTTTGGGTATTTTAATTGTTACATCTATATTCACTAGTTAATGTAATCGAAAAAAGCTTAACTTGTGATATTTTGCATTATCTTATTGGGTGTATTCATTGATTCTTCTTAATAATTGAAAGAGGCTATTTGAATTATTATTTAGACCTAGTGAGGAGAATAATCAAAAGAGGTTCTCTTAAGGATCAATCCACTACGAATTCTTACATATTTTCACCAAGATTAACTTAGTTTATAGTGTGAGGTTGAGACTAAATCGAGAGAGGAGTTTCTACTGAACGTTTGAACTATAATTGAGTGAATCCGAGAGACTCACTTGAAACTTAGAAGTGAATCAACTAGAGCTAATTCCCAGACAAGTATCTTGCACCTATCCAATCAACCCCTATTTTCTCCCTTTGATATCTTCTTTGCTTACTCTTGTTGCGATTGTCATTAGCCAATAGTTTACACTCTTAGTTAATTTTAGTTTTAGATCACACAAATCTAAATTGTTGATTATCTTCAATACCAATTAAACTAGAAGCTACGAAAATACTATTTAAATTCAATCCCTATGGATATGATATTTTTTATACTGTATTCGACTAGCGAGCCTAAGTTCATATGCCAATTTTGCAATCGTCAATTTTGGCGCCGTTGCCGGGGATCGGCAATCAATAGTGCAGGAAATAGTTTGTAGTGCTAATTCAAGAATTTTTTCTTTTTATTTTATTTTTCTCTTTTTACGTTTGGTGTTCCTTGATTGTGCGTAGGCTACAGATTAGATTGGAGCATGACTCGATCCTCTAGGAAAGAAGTGCTACCTTACGAACCAGAAATTGAGAAGCAATTGTGACAGTTGAGGAAGGAAATAAATCTACCCAAGAATACACAGAAGGTTGGGCAATCCTCAACCAAAGAAGTTATGGGGGGAGACGAGGATAATGTTAATATGGCTGCGAGAGAGGCAGCCCAACTCAAAGAGAAAGCTGCAAGGGATGCTGAAGAAGCAGCACTTAGAGACGCACAAATTGCTTATGAGGAGGCGAGGGCTCGAAGAATTGCTCATAATTGACCCGTGGGTGTAGACCAATTTAGAAATATAGCTCCCGGTGCTGGGAGACCACTTGACGATTATGCTAGACCGGTCTACAACCAAGGCTTATCAAGTGTGAGACCACCTTCAGTTGAAGCTAACAATTTTGAGCTGAAGCAAGGATTGCTCCAAACTCTTCAAAAGAACTGCGTCTTCAGAGGAAAGATGAACGAAGATCCAAACAATCATCTAATGGACTTCAAGGAGATTATGAACACCTTTCAATATAATGGTGTGTCACAAGATACAGTTTACTTAAGGGCATCCCCCTTCACCCTCAAAGACGATGCAAAGCACTGGCTTCGAAGCTTGCCTAATGGATCGATTAGAACATGGGATGAGATGACCAGAAAATTTCCTGACAAATATTTCTCATCAGCTAAGACGAGAAAGTTTAGAAGGAAAATTCATAACTTCTATTAGAACGAGACTGAAACTGTGTTTAAAGCTTAGGAGAGGCTCAAAGAGATAGTCCGTAAATGTCAGCATAGTGGAATAGAACTCTGGATGCAACTCTAGGATTTTTGGGATGGATTGACACTAACCTCACGCAAAACATTAAGCAATGCAGCTGGAGGTCCGTTGATGAAAAAAACTCCAGAAGAGATAGTCACAATTCTAGATGAGTTGTCTGAGGGTGCAAATCAGTGGCCCTCTGAAGTTACTGAAGGAAAAAGAACAACTAGTGTTCACCAAGTTGACGCTAACACATCTATGCAGGTATAACTTGATGCCATGGAAAATGAAATAAGGAAGCTAACCTTAGCTTCAATACATAGTGAGCCTCATGCAGCGTGTGATATATGTGGAAGAGGACACCATACTCATGAGTGTCAAGCCTCAATTGAGGAAGTTAATGCTGTCGGAAATTATAACTTCAATGCAATGGGTCAGAAGCACCCCGATTTTTCATGGAGTTCACCTGGGGGTACAGCAAATGCATTGCAACAAAACAGTCCAAGATTTCAAGGAGCTCCTAGTTTTGTGAATCAACCAAGGCTGTAGTTTCAGCCTCAACAGCCAATTCAGTCTGGGTTAGAAGACCTAATGAAGTCCTTCATTGTCAAGACAGATGAGAGATTAGATGCTCATGGTTCAGCTATCAAAGAACTTGGCACTAGTTTGCGGAATTTGGAGAAGCAAGTGGGTCAAATTGTAACTATATTATCTGAGAGAATTTCAGGAAAACTCCCAGCTGATACTGAGAGAAATCCCAAAGAAACGGTGAATGTTGTGACTTTGAGAAGCGGGCAAGTGTTGAAAGAGCCCACCCCAGTCCAAAAAGAGGTGGTACCTGAAAAAGAAGTTGAGGAGCAGCTGAAAAACGAAGTTGATAAGAAGAGGAAAGGTAAGAAAGGAGCTGAGAAAAATAAGAAGGAGGAAACTTCGAGAAGGGAGGAATCTAATGAGCGAGCATATGCCCGCTCTACCCTTTCCCCAAAAGCTGTATAGAGAGAAGCTGGACAAGCAGTTTGAGAGATTTTTACATATACTGAGATAGGTTAATGTAAACTTACCATTCACAGAAGTTCTCTCACAAATGCCAGCTTATGCAAAATTCTTGAAGGAGATCCTTACAAAGAAAAGGAAGATTGAGGAGATATTGGTTGTCAAGCTCACAGAGCATTGCAGCACAATCTTGCAAAACAAACTCCCACAAAAGTGTGAAAATTTAGGGAGTTTTACTATACCTTGCTCATTAGTCAATCTAAATTTTGATAAATCTTTATGTGATTCTGGTGCCTTAATTAATTTAATGCCTTTGTTTATTTACAGGAAGCTGGAGCATGAGATTGGAGAGATAAGGTCCGCACCAATTTCCTTGCAGTTGGCTGACCAAACGACTTTGATACCTGAGGGGATAGTTAAAGACGTCTTAGTTAGGGTAGATAAGTTTATTTTTACTGTAGATCTCATTGTGGTAAAGATGGAGGAGAACAAAGAGGTCCCACTTATCTTAGGAAGGCCATTCTTAGCTACGGGCAGGCAATACTAGACATGCATGATAGAAAGCTCATGCTTAGAGTGGGCGAGGAGATGGTGACGTTCGAGATGAATGTGGAGATGGGGGTGAGAAAGGAGAAGCCAACTGCAAGTGTAGAGTGGAAGGTGAAAAGCTCGAAAGAAAAGGCTGCTATGAGTGAAAAAGACAAGTACGGGGTGTACCCCAAGAAGGTGAAGAAGAAGCTTCGCGTGGATGTGTGCACTAGTTCGGGCGAGAAGAATGGAGCCCGACTTTGATTTAGACCCCGACTAGAGATTTAGGGAAGTTTCCTCTACCTTATGCCTTTTAATTGTGTGTCATGGGGACATGTCACAACTTAAAGTGTGGGGTGGGAGATATTTGTATGTATGTATGTATATTAGTCTTAGTTTTTGTTTGTTTGTTTGAGTAGTTTGATAAAAAAAAATATTTGAAAAAACATAAAAATTTAAAATTTTTGACTTTTTCCGACGATGGATATCACCGACAGATTTCTTGAGGGATTAAAGCCGAAAGAAAAAGACAAAAAAATTTTCTTTTGTAGTTAGTGTAATAATTCCCCCTTGGTTTTTCTTTGTCTCGCGATTCTTTTCAAGGGTTTTATTTTGAACGGGGTGTAGTTAGTTTTTATTTTTAGGAGTAGGAAACCTTGTGCTATGAATTGAATCGAAGGCGATTTCTCTTAACTTTATTATGCCTTGTGAATAGTGAGTGCTTTAGTCATGACGCTTAGGCTCAGTTTTTGACTCTTGTATAAGTGCCTTAAACTGTATGATGTCAACTCTACTTAACTGCTTTGACTAGAGTGTCTTGATAATCAATCTTGAGTGAGTTATGTGCCATGTGTGTGCGAGGTTTTGTGTTATTCTGTGCATTGTATTTGATGTATAGAACTTGTCCCGTATGTTTGCAAAGCGAAATAGTAGTGTTGTTCAGTCTTTGAAGTGATTTAGGCATTCCTTTGTTGAACCAGTTATATGCCTTTGCCCACCTAATTGTTATATGTCTTAGTTAACCCCTTTAAGCCTGTAATCTTGTTTCTTTGGCAACCACGTTACAAGCCTTACCCATGTGTTTGAATGGACCATCTATTTGAACCATTTACCCCTAGTGAGAACTTGAAAGTGTATGAATTGTGTAAAATTTGAAGTGTGGGGTGGTTGGTTTGGCTTTTGGGTGGAATTAATGAAATAAGGAGAAATGTGCATGTGTTTTGAAAAAAAGTAAGAGCCACTTAAATTGAAAAAGAAGAAATATAGTTGTATTATTGTGAAAAATATTCCATGATAGTGGTAAATCTTGATGTAATTGTGCTTAAAGAAATTGAGAGTTAATGTATATCAATGTGAAGGTGGAGTAAGGTTTGACATAAGTGTGGGGTTTTGAATGTTAAATTGTATGTATTAAAGTGCTTAGGGAGGTGTAGTCACTCTTATATCTAACTGTATCCTACCCGTACCGCATCCTACATTACAACCAATTAAAGTCCTACTTGATCCTTGACCGAATGAACTCAATAGTGGAGTAGTACACTACCGGCAAGCCTATGGTTCATCGTTTGTGGCATATGAATGTTATTTCTGAGAGTGAGTGAATTTTATCTATCTGAGTTCCTAATTGTTCTTAATCTCTAGTGTGTGTGGAAATACTCTCTTTGCTGTGAAGGCACGTGATTCATGAAGGAAAGGTAATGCTTGACCTCTATACTAGGGTAAGTGAACGGGTTATAAATAATGTATGGTACTGGTGAGTCAAATCTTGAGGTGAAGATGTTACACTATTGTGCTTAGTCTATTTTAAATATTCTTGGTATGATGAGTTATGAGAATTGCTTATAAAGGTCGAGTCTTTATAAAGTGTAGTTTGATTGCTCGAGGACGAGCAATGGTTTAAGATTGGGGTGTTGATGGTGGGCTATACTTGTGTGTTTTAGTTGCTTGTCGCACTGCAATTCACTGCACTTTAATTGAGTTTGAGCTTTAATCGCTAGTGTTTTGCACTAATTTATGTTTTATGCCTTGTAGGAGTGATTCCGAGCTATGTAGATGTTATGGTGTGAATTCACACTATTTTGGAGCTTTGAAATCTGGGTAAAAGCCCAAGGATTAAGTTGGGATCGAGTTTGAGGATCAACGGACACTAGTGCATTCAAAGAGAGAAACGAAAAATCGGGCAGTGCGTCACCCAGGTGCGAGAGCACGCACTGGGCGCGCATGTGAGGCAGAATACTACGCAAAATGCGCATCCAAATGCGCGAGAAGGTCTCCAAGTGCACGGCCGCGCACGTCCTGTCCGGGAAAAGTCCTATTTCGTGAAAGAAGGTATGGTTGTTTGGGCCCGACCCTACTTGGTATATATACATAGGAAAATGGTATTTTGAGGACGTTTGACATAATTTAGACCTAAGGAGGCTAAGGAGAAGTAGGAGAAGAAAGAGCACAAGGATTTCATCATTCAATCATCACTCAAGACAAGGGTTTGGATTGTTTATGTTTTCCTTTAACTTAAACTTAATTGTGATTAATTTCTCCATATCTATGGAGTAATTCTTTTTTAGGGATTGATGGATTCGGTGTTTTGAGAATTATTTGTGGATATTAACTCTAGTTTATGTATTGAATAGTTTTGGGTGTTTTAAATGTTGCATCTATATTCACTAGTTAATGTAATCGAAAGAGGCTTAACTTGTGTTGTTTTTACATTGTCTTGTTGGGTGTATTCATTGATTCTTCTTAGTAATCGAAAGAGGCTACTTGGGTTATTGTTTAGACCTAGTTAGGAGAATAATCAAAAGAGGTTCTCCTAAGGATCAATCCACTACGAATTCTTGCAAAATTTCACCAAGCTTAACTTAGTTTATAGTTGAGGTTGAGACTTAATCGAGAGAGGAGTTTCTACTGAACGTTTGAACTATAATTGAGTGAATTCGAGAGATTCACTTGAACCTTAGAAGTGAATCAACTAGAGTCAATTCCCAGACAAGTATCTTGCACCTATCCAATCAACCCCTATTTTCTTCCATTGATATCTTCTTTGCTTGCTCTTGTTGCAATTGTCATTAGCCAATAGTTTACACTCTTAGTTAATTTTAGTTTTAAATCACACAAATCTAAATTGTTGATCATCTTCGATAGCAATTAAACTAGAAGCTACGAAAACGCTATTTAAATTCAATCCCTGTGGATACAATATTTTCTATACTCTATTCGACTAGCGAGCCTAAGTTCATACGCCGGTTTTGCGCTCGTCAGTACACAAGGTGACGAGTGGGTGCACAGGCTATATGTGGTGTTTGACTGGTTTAGATTATCTAGACTCTTTCTATGCCTTTAATTGAATTGTCATGACATGTTATATCTCTCATTGTTAATCTACTCTTGCATGCTATATTTGATGTTGTTAGCACTTGTTCTACCTCTTACTTGTTGTTTTGCTCTTATATGCTTTAGTTGAAATTATTGACTTCCTTATTGTCTTGTTACCTCTTAATTGTTGAATCACTTTTAATTGGAGTTGTTATTTCGTGGAATATCATCTTGTTGAGTTATTGGCGTTGAAGTTGTAATAGCCGTTATCACACTGAGGCGTCGTTGTTAATTGTTGAGATACTTTTTTTTGTTGAGCATTCTCATTCATATTGTTATTGTTGAAATTCGTGTACACATTGTGGTTGAGCCATGGGCTAATGTAAGGCTCACGCGGTGATATATAGAAAGATTGTGATTGAAAATGTGAAATGTGAATACGAGGCGGTACCTCGGTTGTGATTTTCATTGTACATTCCATGTTGGAACAACATGTTGATTTGAACGGTCATTGTTCTTCCTTCAATCATTCATCCGCTTTTCGATTGTGTTTTGTTATTCGTTGTTATCTTGGTGTTAAAACGATTGTAGTTTCTTATGTGAGTCATGCATTCTACGTGATTTGTTGTGTTGCTTTAACATGCCAATCCATGCCTCCGTTATAACTTGGTGAATTGATTGTCAATGTGAATTTAATTGTGTGGAGTCACTATATCATATTCTGTTGGGTTGTTGGCGACATAATGGATTAAATAAAAGAATTATTAACATGCTTTATTCTATGTGCCTCTTAAGATAGAACTCGTTATCTCACTCGGTGCCTTATTATTCTAAATGGTTATCGCACTTTCAATATAATTGGGATCTCAAATTATACTCATCATCCTGTTAGATGTTTACCTTACTTGAAATTATTATCATGTTTTTCCTTAACAAATTATATATTTAATTTGTTAATTTAACTTATGTTTTGTGTTGCTTAAAAATGATACTTTTACTCAATTTTATTGATTTCTAAACTAAACCCATCTTATACTATGTTTCATACAAATAATATATTATTTTACTTTACTTGATTTCTAGAATAAACTCATTATTTCATTTGACACCTTACTTTATTCAAGATTGCTATTATGTTTTATGGTGTCTAAATATATCTTTCGTTAATCTAAATTAATATTTATCATGGTTTCAAAGTACATGGTACCGTGCGAAGGTGATTTTTATTGTGGGCACGAGGTGCCATATCATTAAGATTTAGAATTTGTAGTCCATGACTTGTGATTTATGAGGTGTGGTGCCTCGGGGTAATTCTTGTTGTAAGTCCATGCATTGGGAGCGATTTGATTATTTGAGTTGTCATCCTTTTTTCTTTATTTGAGTTCATTTACATCTTATCGGTGTTCTGATTATATTGTTTCTTTATTACTCGTTTGCTGTCATTTATGTTTCTATTACTTCATTGTTGGTTGTAAATCAATAATTTTTCTGTTGTTGGTCTTATATTGATGTTCTTTACATTGTTAGCTTATGTATATCTTGAACAGGTTTCTATGTCTAGCAGGTGTCTTGACCTGGCCTCGTCACTACTCTACCGAGGTTAGGCTTGATACTTACTGGGTACCGTTATAGTGTACTCATGCTATGTTTCTGCACTTTTTTTGTAGATCCAGGTATTCTGATTGTGTTGTTGAGAGTTGCGGCTGCGCGATGAGAGACTTCAAGGTATACCTGCTTGATGTTTGCAGGTCTCTGTAACTCAAAGCAGGATTATGTTTAGAAATTATAGTGTGTTTTCAGTAGTGCTTATGACTCTGTACTACCGGTTTTGAAAAATATAACTGTTCACGGCTTGCGGCTATGTATGTCATTTAATGGTTTATGATAAATGATTAAATAGTTCAATTCTATTTTAAATCAGCATGTGTTAGGCTTACCTAGTCTTAGAGACTAGGTGCCATCACGACATCCTAAGGTGGAAATTAAGGTCGTGGCAACTTTAGCCAATCTCCGGCAACAACACCAAAAATTTGACGAGTGTCTAATGTATATAAAATTCTAACTCGTACTCTGTCAAAGTATAAAAAGATGTCGAACCCACAGAGATTGGTTTATCTATTCTACAGACGTTTTTTGTTTTAATTCCTATTTTAGAAAAACAGAAAGAGTTAAGTTATGAATTAACTAACTAAAAATGCATGAATAAAGCAATAGAAAATATTTTTTTTCACAAATATAATAAAAAGGTGTTGGGATCTTGACTTCACTTAATATTTCTATTATATAGTAGAATTATTATTCTTCAATTTCTATTTCTCAAAAATATATAAAATGCCTCTCACGATTACAAATATGTATTATTACTCAAGTTGAATAATTAATTGCACTCCTCTCGGTTATACAAATTAATCTTCACAATAGTAATACTAAAGAACCAGAAATATATAATTGAACTAAAACATGCTCTTGTTAGCAAGTTCTTTTTGGTTACCCTACTTGTTATAACTGATTATTACATTATTCGCCTCTCTCGATTACAAATAAGTGAAATTAATGTCACGACCCAAAATCCATTAAAGGTCGTGATGGCGCCTAACGCCGCCGTCAGGCAAGCCAATGGTGATTGATCAACTTAACTACTCATTTTATTACTTTCGAAATCATAATCTCCATTAATTAAATAGTATAAAATAGAATTTACAGGGTAAAATGATAATAATTACGTGAACTGCAATAACGAACAATCAGTAGGAACCCCCAAAATCCGGTGTCAAAAGTGCATGAGCATTAACTAGGAAATATAATACAATACAACATCTATCTGGAATACAAGTTAGACAGGAGAATATAAATAACTCTGATGGAGACTCTGTAAGATGCGCGTCGTAACATGGAATGCAGCTCATCGTAAATTCCTCGCAAATCCCGCACCTCTGCGCCTAGAGTACCACCAAAAACATATATATACCTGCACAATAAGTGCAGCAAGTGTAGCATGAGTACGTAAATCAACACGTACCTAGTAAGTATCTAGCCTAACTCCAGAGAAGTAGTGACGAGGGATCGACATCGACACTTACTAGTGGTCCGATAAGACAGGTATAGTAAGAAGTAAATAATTATGGGGCAGAGCAGATAAACGGTATGAACAAATATAAATACGAGGTATAATCCTCCTCTGGACGGTAAACTCAAGCTCTCACTAAGCAGTTACCTCCTCAATCGGAGTATATATAATGGACATCACCAGATAGGTCATCACAGTTCAAATCAGAAAAACTCACAGATACACTGGTTTCTTGTTAAATATTACGCACGATTTCATAAGAGTATTTTATAGAAATGTCGAGGCTTTCAACCCGATCCCATCATAATATGTGCACTGCCGAGGGTCAAACGGTACGAACCATAAATACATCTATTATATTGCCGAGGTGAACGGCCCGCTCCCATGAGAGTGTGATACAAAATCCTTCCGAGGAGAACGGCATGATCCCATCATAATGTGCGCACTGCCGATGGTCGAACAGCACGAACCATAGATGTATCTATTATACTACCGAAGCGAACGGCCCGATCCCATTAGAATAAGAAGCTTTAACGGGTCCTTGACCCCATTCACGAATAAATGTGCGAGTTATGAACTTTAAGGAAAACTTTTCGATGAAAATGCATAGCACGAGAGAAATTCGTATGAGGAGTACAATTATTCTGCGGCTAACATGAGGCCCGTCAAATCTCTACAATATCAAGTCTATCACTCTACGGAAGTCTAATCTCAAGTCGTAATGTAAAATAAAGGAATTTAATAGGCAAGGGACAACTCAAATAGTACAGTTATAGCATGGTGTGAACCTAAGTCTACCCGAAATATGACATTAATTGAGCAGCGTACGGTCTCTTGTTACCTCATGCGTATGAAGCCCCCGCAACAAGTATCACATATCAAATACGTCACCTAGGAATAGTTTCCCCCTCACAGAGTAAGACAAGAGACTTACCTCGCTCCAAAGTTCCATAACCGGTTCCAATACCTCTCAAACACCTTAAACCGATGCCTGTATCTCCAGAACTAGTCAAACAAATGTGCAAATCCATAAATATATACCCTATTACCCACAATTAATTAATTTATAACAATTCTCAACTCCGCTAGAAAAGTCAATAAAGTCAACCTTCGGGCCCACATGCCCGGATTCCAAACATTTTTGAAGATAATCATTACCCATAATATTACGAACTCAAATATATAATTTATTCCCAATTCCATGTCCAATTTCATGGTCAAAAATAAAAATAAAAAAATACCAAATTCTAGGTTTCTTTCAAGATCCCTCAATTTCTACCAATTTCCATGTTAAAATTTCATATGTGTTCATGAAATATAATCAAAAGTGGTTTAGAAACACTTACCCCCAAGAGGTGGATGAAATTGCTCCCCAAAATCGCCGCAAAGTCGGCTCCAAGAGAGAAAAATGAGATGAAATGAGCAAATCCCGCATTGGCTAGCATATATACTCTGCCTTGTCGATTTTCTGCGTCTGCGAAACTCTTTGCACTTTGGCGGCTCCGCTTCTACGGAAACTGCCTCGCAGATGCGACTTTCCCCCAAGATGCCAGTTTTTTGCTTCTGCGGCCCTCAATCGCAAATGCGTATTCGTTTCTGTGGGGGCCCGCATCTGCGGACTCCCTAGCTCGAGCAGCCTTCCGCACCTGCGCGCCCACGACCGCACCTGCGGCTCCGCAAGTGCGCTACAACATCCGCACTTGCGATCTTCCAGCTCCAGACTACTTCCGCTTCTGCCCTCCTCCGCCCGCGCAGGTGCGGTAAAGTCCTCGCACCTGCGAATCCAACCAACCTCAAACCCAACCGCTTCTACGACACAGAGGCCCGCTTCTGCGGTCTCGCACCTGCGGCCCTTTGCACACAGGTGCGATTTCACCATATCTCAACTGCCTCAACTATTCTTCCAAGCCCAAACTTGATCTGTTTCCAATCCGATTCGCACCCTTTCTAAGGCCCTCGGGACCCCGTCCAAGCATACCAACACATCCCAAAACACGATACAGACTTAGTTGAAACCTCAAACCACGTCAAACAACATCAAAGTTACGAATTGACGATCGAAAACTTTCTTTGAACTCTCAAACATTCAAACTTCGTCGAACGCGTCTAAATCACCACTTAAACTTTCCGGAATGACGCCAAACTTTACGCACAAGTCATAAATCACAATACGAACCTATTCCAAGGCTCGCAACCTTAAACGGACATCGATAACACCAAAGTCCACTTCGAATCAAACTTAAGAAATTCTTATAATTTAAAAAATATTAACTTTCCATAATTAGCACCGAAATGCTTCTGGGCGACCCGACACTCAACCCGAACATACGCCACATCCGAAATCATCATATGAACCTATTGAAACCTTCAAATCCTAATTCCGAAGTCGTTTACTCAAAGTCAAACCTTAGTCAACACTTCCAACTTAAAGCTTCCAAATTTAGAATATTCCATCCGAATCAACTTCGAATTTTCCGAAATTCAATGCCGACCGCATGTACAGGTCATAATACCTGAAGTATAGTTACTCAAGGCCTCAAACTGTCGAACGACACGCTAGAGCTCAAACGACCGGTCGGGTCATTACATTATCCCTCACTTAAACATGCGTTGTCCCTGAACATGCCAAGAACTGTTCCGGAGTTGTCCAAAATCACTGTTTAACACCTTGTGCACCTACCTATGCCACCACAACCCAGTTGAGCACATTAGCTCGAGCCAAACTGAAGATCTTCCCTTTTATTTGGTCAGAAAGCCTTAGAACCAAATTCCAACCTCCGAATTTCCCTACAAGACTTGATCCTAACATACGAACACAGTATCAATCACTACACTTTGTACCCAAACATGATCATGCACCTATGCTGAAATCACACCATGCACCACATAAGTCGGTTGCCCATAATAACATCACCCGACAATAATAGCTGCAATTCCATGAACTTGGTGCCTACAATACACCTCAAACACATATAAGCCTTGTTACTCTCGCAATACTGCCACGATGGAAGAGATGCGTAGAAACTAATAACCACCTGCTGAATCAACAAATCATGGAGTCTCTCCTCCTGACAAGGACCATTACCTCATTCTGAACTGAATAGCGATATTTGCTCTTTAATATACCCTACATAACTCCGATCACACTAGTCCCATATCCAATAACCTCGTCTCACCCAATACAAGCTGCTCAGGCAATAAGCCATCTCAAACACAACCAAAAATCTCATATGACGCCAACAATGCGACAACAAGCTAAAAACTTGAATGCGATACATAAGGAAAAACGAAACTGAAAAGGAACTATCCAGCCCACATAACGAATAAGACGGTCGAACAGACGCTATGAATCCTTCTCAAAGAATGAGAAAATAAATACACAAGAATAGATATAGGGAAGCGTACTCATCATCTCACTGTTGCGGTATGCAACCCGATCCATACATGATGTCGTTGCGGCGTGCAACCCGATCCAAACATGATGTCGTTACGGCGTGCAACCCGATCCAAACAACATACCCATGGCGGCGTGCCACCTGATCCACACATAGCAATAAATAAGGAAATATCCATCAAGCCACAATGCTTATACCTACAAAGTACCGAATATCAACCACGAGCACGCCAAGTGCAAAAATATAGCCCTGGGGAGACGGATAGCGCCATATGCTACAAAACCCAAGCACTACTAAGGTACGATAAATGACCTGTATCTCGAGAGTCATCCTGCTCATATAACACCACAGGCTACACGAGATCACAACACATGTGCGAATAATCAAGCCGTCTCAATTCAGAACAAACTCTCACAGTTCAAAACCCAAGTAATAGAGTGCTTTCCATGCATAAACTCTCACATTAATGATAATACCATAATCTCCATGCTTGGTTTCAATCTTTAACAATCAAGTGGCTAATATGTCACACTTATACAATGTTCCCGCGGAATACGCTCCCACGACCTTCCGCACAAGGTAGCAAAGTCTGCACCTCCACACTACCAACTGTACTAATTCTGTGAAGCAAATCAAGAGTCCGCAGATCAATGCACAAAGCCTCTTACATAGGACACTGTTCTCAAGTGACACTAAAGAAAATGCCAGCTTACCCTGAACATATGAATTCTTCCCTTCTCATCCGAGCTCATGACATTCTTGTCAACACCGAACCGCAACTTTGATACTCAATCTTCCTTAACACAGTAGCACCATTCCAAATAAAATCCGTAGACCTAGTCATTGTCCACCATGATTCCCAAATTGCTCTAAATTGCTCTCAAGGCATGTGGCTATCCTACCGTAGAATCCATATGCTACTCTGTCACTCCCACTTTGGTTAAACCATCTCCTTTAAGAAACTCCCCGACCTCTACTTTTCATATTTGTCCTGCTAGCAATTCAACCACCGCGAGACACCTTTCACTATGTACTTCCTTGTCCTTCTCTACCCAAAGGTTGCATCAAATCAAAATTCATCTCTGTAGCATCTGGACTAATAAATTGCTACCAACTCTAAGCCTCCTCGAAGATCGTCTCTCTCGAGCCATCAACATTCGAAACAACGATTCGATTATGAAACTGCTACACATCGCCATCTCTGACAACCGCTTCTTAGACATTATTTAACCTCACCATGCCCCGAAGGCAAATCAAAGGAGATCATAACACCGGAGAACCTTAATGCGTTCAAACAAGGACGATGACATCGCATCATAATGAAAATTCCACCACGCTTGAAAATCTCAAGTCTCGTTACTCCATCAACTAAAGCTAGAACATCCATAGTCCGATTGCCTTTTCTCTCTTGGAATTAAATGTCGAGCCTCTAAATCATGCACTGAGAAATCCTCATTTCAAGTCATTCACTGTCTCGACACATAAACAAGCACCCTACCATTATACCAACACCGCGTGATAACAACACATGAACATCATAGCAATCTGTGCGTAGCCTCAAAACCATAAGAAATATAGATATTGAGCTGAAACGAGAGAACGTCCTTCCATAAGGAGACGATAATAGTCTGCCTGAATACTCAAGGAAAACATCCGGCACTACGTCTGCAGTCATACTACAACTCCTCAATGCTCAAGTGATAACAAGCGCTTCACGTCGAGAAGATTGAGTAGGAAGGAAATAAAAGCATAATCCTCAAAAGAATCAAATCGCACGATGAGGAATCAAGAAGGGAAATGCTCCTAACAGCTCTTTAGCCTCTCGAATATAAGTACTGACGTCTTTGTACCGATCCGCAAGACCCTACTACACTTACTCATGACTTGTGACACCTAAGTGAACCTAATGCTCTGATACCAAGCTCTCACGACCCAAAATTCACTAAAGGTCGTGATGGCGCCTAACGCTGCCGTCAGGCAAGCCAACGGTGATTGATCAACATTATTACTCATTTTATTACTTTCAAAACCATAATCTCCATTAATTAAATAGTATAAAATATAATTTGCAGGGTAAAATAATAATAATTACGTGAACTACAATAACGAACAACTAGTAGGAACCCCCAAAATTCGATATCACAAGTGCATGAGCATTAACTAGGAAATATAATAAAATACAAACATCTATTTGGATTACAAGTTAGACAGGAGAATATAAATAACGTTGATGGAAACTCTGTATGCTGCGGATCATAACATGAAATGCAACTCACCGTAAAATTCCTGCAAATGCCACGCCTCTACACCTAGAGGACCACCAGGAACATATATATACCCTCACAACAACTGCAGCAAGTGTAGCATGAGTACGTAAATCAATGCGTACCTAGTAAGTATCTAGCCTAACTCCAAAGAAGTAGTGACGAGGGATTGACATCGACACTTACTAGTGGTCCGGTAAGACAAGTATAATAAGAAGTAAATAAATATGGGGCAGAGCAGATAAACGGTATGAACAAATATAAATACGAGGTACAATCCTCCTCTGGACGGTAAACTTAAGCTCTCACTAAGCAGTTACCTCCTCAATTAGAGTATATATAATGGACCTCACCAGATAGGTCGTCACAGTTCAAATCAGGAAAACTCACAGATACACTGGTTTCTTGTCAAATATTACGCATGATTTCATAAGAGTATTTTATAGAAATGTTGAGGCGTACAACCCGATCCCTTCATAATATGTGCACTGCCGAGGGTCAAACGGCACGAACCATTGATACATGTATTATCTTGTCGAGGCGAACAACCCCCTCCCATGAGAGTGTGATACAAAATCCTTCCGAGGTGAACGGCCTGATCCCATCATAATGTGCACACTGCCGAGGGTCGAATGGCACGAACCATAGATGTATCTATTACATTGCCAAGGCGAACAATCCGATCCCATTAAAATAAGAAGCTTTAACGGGTACTTGACCCCATTCACGAATAAACGTGCGAGTTATGAACTTTATGGAAAACTTTTTGATGAAACGCATAGCGCGGGGGAAATTCGTAAGAGGAGTACAATTATTCCGGGCCTAACATGAGGCCTGTCATATCTCGGCAATAGCAAGTTTATCACTCTATGCAAGTCTAGTCTCAAGTCGTAATTTAAAATAAAGAAATTTAATAGGCAAGGGACAACTCAAATAGTACAGTAATAGCATGGTATGATCCTAAGTCTACCCAGACAATAACATGAATTTAGCTGCGTACGAACTCCCATCACCTCATGCATACGTAGCTTCCACAACAAGTAGCACATATCAAATACATCACCTAGGGGTAGTTTCCCCCTCACAGAGTTAGACAGGAGACTTACCTCGGTCCGAAGTTCCATAACCGGCTCCAACAACTCTCAAACACCTCAAACTGATGCCCGTGTCTCCAAAACTAGTCAAACAAATGTGAAAATCCATAAATATATACCCTATTACCCATAATTAATCAATTTACAACAATTTCCAACTCCGCTCGAATAGTCAATAAAGTCAACCTTCGGCCCGGATTCCGAATTTTTTTGAAGATGATCATTACCCATAACATTACAAACTCAAATATATAATTTATTCCAAATTCCATGTCCAATTTCGCGGTCAAATATCAAAAATACCAAATTATAGGTTATTTTACAAAATCCCCCAATTTCTACCAATTTTCATGTCAAAATTCCATATGTGTTCATGAAACATAATCAAAAGTGGCTTAGAAACACTTACTCCCAAGAGGTGGATGAAATAACTCCCCAAAATCATCTCAAAGCTGGCTCCTACAGAGAAAAATGAGATTAAATGAGCAAATCCCGCATGGGCTAGCATATATATTCTTCATAGTCGATTTTTTGCATTTGCGGAACAAATTGCGCTTCTGCGGATCCGTTTATGCGGAAGCTACCTCACAGATGCGGCTTTCCCCCATGATGCCAGCTTTCCGCTTCTGCGGTCCACAATCACAGATGCGCATTCGCTTCTGCGGAAACCGCCCGCATCAATGGACTCCCTAGCTCGAACAGGCATCTGCACCTGTGCGCTCACGACTGCACCAGCGGCTCCACAGGTGCGCTACAACATCCGCACCTGTGATATTCAGCCCCAGACCACTTCCGCTTCTGTGCTCCTCCGACCGCACCTGCCCGCCCCCAAGTGCGGTAAAGTCCTCGCACCTGCAAATCCAACCAACCTCAAGCCCAACCACTTCTGCGACACCAGGCCCGCTTCTGCAATCTCACACCTGCGGCCCTTTCCACGCAGGTGCGATTGCACCAGATCTCAGCTGCCTCAGCAATTTTTCCAAGCCTAAACTCGATCTGTTTCCAATCTGATTCGCACCCGAGGCCCTCGAGACCCCGTCCAAGCATACCAACACATCCTAAAACATGATACAGACTTAGTCGAAACCTCACACCACGTCAAATAACATCAAAACAACGAATTGAAAATCGAAACCTTTCTTTAAACTCTCAAACATTCAAACATCCCCGAACACGTCCGAATCACACTTAATCTTTCCGGAATGACGCGAAACTTTACGCCACAAATCATAAATCACAATACGACCCTATTCCAAGGCTCAGAAACTCAAATTGACACAGATAAGACCAAAGTCCACTTCAAATCAAACTTAAGAAATTCGTAAACTTTCAAAAATGTTAACGTTCCATAATAAGCGCCCAAATGCTTTCGGGCGACCCGATACTCAACCCGAATATACGCTCACGTCCGAAATCATCATACGAACCTATTGGAACCTTCAAATCCTGATTCCGGGTTGTTTACTCAAAGTCAACCTTAGTCAACTCTTCCAACTTAAAGCCTCCGAATTTAGAATTTTCCATCCGAATCAACTCCGAACTTCCCGAAATTCAATTCCCATCACACGTACAGGTCATAATCACTGAAGTAAAGCTACTCAAGGCCTCAAACTGCCGAACGACGTGTTAGAGCTCAAAATGACCGGTCAGGTCGTTACATTATCTTTCACTTAAATATACATTGCCTTGAACGTGCCAAGAACTGTTCCGGAGTTGTCCAAAATCACTGTTTAACACCTTGTGCACCTACTCGTGCCACCACAACCCAGTTTAACACATTAGCTCGAGCCAGACTGAAGATCCTCCCTTTTATTTGGTCAGAAAGCCTTAGAACCAAATTCCAACCTCCGAATTTCTATACAAGACTTGAGCCTAACATACGAACACCGTATCAATCACTACACATTGTACCCAAACATGATCATGCACTTATGATGAAATCACACCATGCACCACATAACCAACCTAGTGCCTACGATACACCTCATAACACATATAAGCCTTGCTCCAACTCTCACAATACTTCCACGACGGAAGAGATGCATAGAAACTAATAACCACCTGCCGGATCAACAAATTATGGAGTCTCTCCTCCTGACATGGAACATTACCTCATCCTGAACTGAATAACGATATTTGCTCTTTAATATACCTTACATAACTCCAATCGCACTTATCCCAGGTCCAATAACCTCATCTCACCCAATACAAGCTGCTCATGCAATAAGCCATCTCAAACACTGCCCAAAAATCTCATATGACGCCATCAATGCTGCCAGCAAGCTACAAACTCGAATGCGTACATAAGGAAAAATGAACTTTGGAAAGGAACTATCCAGCACGTGTAATGCATAAGACGGTCGAACAGACACTATGAATAGATATAGGGAACCGTACTCATCATCTCATTGATGTGGCATGCAACCCGATCCATACATGATGTCGTTGCGGCGTGCAACCCGATCCAAACAACATACCCATGTCGGCGTGCCACCCGATCCACACATAGCAATAAATAAGGAAATACCCATCAAGACATAATGCTTTGTCACGACCCAAACTGGAGGGCCATGACTGGCACCCGGGCCATACTTGCCGAGCACCAATGCATATTTTATCTAACTTTTCTTAGTATCTATAAGGGCCGATGAGATCAGTATAAACGGTAGACATGAATTCTAAACAACCAACAATGACAGATAATGGTATGAACATATATATCATGGGCCGACAAGGCTGTCATGAAGCTACGTATAAGGTACGACCTGACAAGCTGCCATGAGAGACTATACAACAAAAATTAGTCGACAAGGCAATCCAAACTATACATGAGTCGACACCTGTCTATGAGCCTCTAAAGAAACATAAGTGCTGAAACATTGCCGGAATAGGGCCCCCACATATCCATAACTTCTATAACAATAATGCATACCAAGACCACGGCAAGTCCGGAGAAGGGATCTCGCCAATAACCACTGGACTGGGCAGCCTACTATAGTGGGGGAGCTTCACCTACCTGTCTATCAGGACCTGCAGCACGATATGTAGCGTCCACAAATAAAAGGATGTCAGTACGAATAAAGTACTGAGTATGTAAGGCAGGAAAGCATAAGTAAAAACAATAATGTAAATAGGGATAGAGAATATACAACCTGTAACATCTAGGTGCCTTTGAGGGCTACTAACATGAATGCATGATATATATATATATATATATATATATATATATATATATATATATGTAAACTTTTAAAACATACGCCTCTATGGGCATCATTATCATCATATCGTACCCGGCCATCATAAGGCTCGGTAGAATCGTACCCGGCCACGTGGAGCTTGGTAAAACCTAACTGATTAGTGGTTGCACAATAGGTATCGCGGCCGACTATAGCGCGGCTCGGTAGAGTAAAGTAGATACATATATATGATGTGTGCTGGACTCATTGGAATCACATTTTGAACTTTTCAGCGTGACGTAAGGTCGGTATCCTCCGTACACGTTATTAGGACTAAATCCTCATCAAGAATCTTATAAGAATCAGGAAGTACCAACAACATTGATAACATAAGAATAAGAGAAGTAACATCAACATTAATCTTCCATAAGAAGGGAAACAATGTAAGTACTGTTAGCCTCTAAGAGTGGAGTATCTTTAGAAGCTCGTTCATTACATTACGCACAATCGAAGTCGTGCAAAAGAAGGAAAGGGATAGCCTCACATACCTTTTATATACTACCCAATCTCAAGCTATGAAAATGCCACGACTCCTTAGTCTACAATAAGAGAAATGACACTATCGTTATCGTATAAGCGTCGTAACTATTATGTATCAACCGTAACCTATTTTACGATGAAACAGACATCAACTCCCCATTTTATATGACTTCCCACAAGTTAAGAAAATCACTAAACAGCCCAAAAACATCAATAATAATCATATTGAGCCTCCCAGAATGGTTTACCAACCAACAATATTACTAGCAAGCCTTTCGACATATATCTCACAAGTTCTAGCTTCAACGACTTAGCCGTAACTTGGATGATATTAAATACATGTAGGGTAAGAAGTTTCTTACCTTTAAACAGAAATAAAAACTCGAATTTGACCTTAGTTGACCAAGAAATATCCCTCCAATGCTGCCACAAGAACAAGGAAGTGAAGCTAGCAATCAATTAGGGTTTTTCGGCACTAGAATCACTTTAGAAGACTTGAAATCACTTAAGGTTAATATTAAAACTTGAGGGAGTATTTTACAGAACACAAACAACTTAAAATAACCTCCCACGCAAGCTGGAACAACACAAAAATCAGCAACAACAAGAAGAACAAGAAACTTGCTAGTGCCACGGCATTCCCGACACTTGATTTGTGTTGTTTGCCCTTGGTTTTAGTCTTGGATCATGAGAGAACCTTGAGAGGATGTTCTTAGGATTCTAAGGTATACATATACTGAAAAATAATGACTTAAAATGGGGTTGAGGCGTGTTATATACATCTATATGTCTTAACCTGCTATATGGGCCCCATAGAGAGCTGCTTGGCGCAGTCTCGCGAAAACGCGAATATCTCTCAGCTCGGAGATCGTATCGACAAACAGTTTAATGCGTTAGAAACTAGACTCATAGACCTTAAATTTGGTGGGTATATCACCCTGTAATTCCAAGTAAATTGGGACAAAATCTTAGTGATATTTGACCTAAAGTATAAGTAAAATTATGAACGTAAGTTGCGACAACTTTTGTCGACTTTTGTTTCATAACTCGTTTGACTTCAAGACTTATGAAACGGATATTATATGATTAAATTACCTTAAAACACGACCTCTTGGTAACATTAATCACCTCTAGATTTACCCGAAAATACGAGTTACAACATCCTTGATTCATTTAACTTCTAGTACTTGTTAACCACTCATATACACCCTTGTATCATTTAAGACCAATAGGACTAAATTCTTATCATCTCAAAGATAATCTCTTCTCGGACCTACGTAGACTAACTTATGGCGTAATCTAACGTATGTAAATATGGGTTGTAACATGCTTATACCTACAAAGTACCGAATATCGACCATGAGCATGCCAAGTGCAAAAACACAGCCGTGGGGAGACGGATAGCGCCATACGCTGCAAAACCCAAGCACAACTAAGGTGCGGTAAATGACCTGCGTCTCGAGAGCCATCCTGCTCATATAACACCACAAGCTATACGGGATCCCAACACATGTGCGAATAATCAAGCCATCTCAATCCAGAACAAACTCCCACAATTCACAACCAAAGTAATGGAACGCCTTCCAGGCATAAACTCTCACATTAACGATAGTACCATAATCTCCATGCTTAGTTTCAATCTTTAACAATCAAGTGACTAATATGTCACACTTATACAATGTTCCCGCGGGAGACGTTCCCGCGAGAGACGCTCCCACGACCTTCCGCACCAGGTAGCAAAGTCTGCACCTCCACACCACCAACCTTACTAGTTCTGTAAAGCCAGGCAAGAGTCCGCAAATCAATGCACAAAGCCTCTTACAAAAGACACCATTCTCAAGTGACACTAAAGAAGATGCCAGCTTACTCTGAACATATGAATTCTTCCCTGCTCATCCGAGCTAGTGACATTCTTGTCAACACCGAACTGCAACCTTGATCCTGAACTTCCAATTACCGTGCTGCTCACTGCACCTATCGTGCCGCTATGTGAGAGTACAAGAATTCATCATAACTCCTGAACTACTAGTAGATTGAACACTTCATTGGGTAGAATCCCTTCCATTTAACTCATTTCGGAAGAACCATTGCAACACGCAATTAACTTCCCATAACCGCAGAGAATACAAACCTCGAGACGTGGTCTAAAGAGTCATAATTCCTCCGGGTTCCATTTACACATAACAAGGCCATCAAAATTAAACCCCACCCCAAATCAATCAAATTACGGCCGCTGTCAAGCCCGCATGTACCACCACAAATCACCTGTATAACACTAACACACCGAAGGAACTGATCATAGCCTCAATCACGTTGATTCCAACCATTGCCAACCGACCCAACTTCCTCCGATTTATTCTTGACCTGCCTTAGAAATAATATTTGTTTCATTAAAAAATATAACAGAACTCGATCGACACTTATCCCGAGTGACCCAAATCACGAGATCACATTATCTCAATACCCACTGCAAAAACTCGATCTCTAACCACACAACGGACCCAAAATCGTTAGACATCGTGCTTACATCCTTGAACTCATTAGATCCACTATTGGGAGTCACCCACTCTGACCTGGTCCCAAGTATAATCAAACTCCAACACTCTGTTAGCATATGTAGACTCCTAAAAAAGCAACTGGATGATTTCTTTTCCTTGTACATTACATCCACAAGAAGCATCAACTCCGAGTCTTTCTAAAACCTGAACATGAACTGATAAGGCGAAATATAGCACACATTTGACAAACTCTTTGCTCGAACTACCCTGATGTTTTCTTTTTCTTAGCCATAATAACCCACCAATGCACCGACAACCAGAAACCGCACGAGCAGATAACCACGCGATCCAATCATAGACAGTGGGGCTCCCCCACTTGGCTTTAAGCTACAATTACATAAACCTAGAACCCACAATGATTCCTCCTTCTCAATTACCATGATCTCGTACTTTTAACCTATCAAATTCCTCGAGATCTCTTGTTAAACTTCTCATGAACATTCCGAATTATCATCCATGATCGCATATTTGACCTTCTGTCGGGTAGTAAGTAGAACTCCTCGTAGAAACTTTATCAAAATCACGCAACTGTTAACCTGCTCGCAGGGGATAACCCACCTATGAAAATTCCATGTTGATGTCTTCCAATGACGCTGCACTGGGTACAACTACCACGCATTCAGTAAACCCTTCTGAACCCCTGCTCGTCCACCAGCTGTACAAGTCTGTTCCTTCCCCATTGACATCAACTGAAAGTCCGACATACGTTCCAAACTCGAAGTCATGTTGTATCCAAAAACGGTAATCAAGCTTTTATAGCCTCAATCACGTTGATTCAAACCATTACCAACCGACCCAACTTCCTCCGATTCACTCTTTACCTGCCTTAGAAATAATAGTAGTTTCATTCAAAAACATAACGAAACTCGATCAACACTCATCCACGAGTGACCCAAATCACGAGATCACATTGTCTCAATACCCACTGCAAACGCTCGGTCTCTAACCACACAACGGACCCAAAATCCTTAGACACCGCGCATACATCCTTGAACCCATTAGATCCACTATTGGAAGTCATCCACTCTGACCTGGTCCCGAGTATAATCAAACTCCAACACTCTATTAGCATATGAACACTCCCAAAGAAGCAACCAGATGAACTCTTTTCCTTGTACATCACATCCACAAGAAGTATCAACTCTGAGTCTTCCCAAAACCTAAATATGAACCGATACGGCGAAATATAACACACATTTGACAAGCTCTTTGCTCAAACTACCCTAATATTTTCTTTTTCTTAGCCATAATAACCCACCAATGCACCGATAACCAGAAACCGCATAAGCAGACAACCATGCGATCTAATCGTAGACGGTGGGGCTCCCCCACTTAGCTTTAAGCTACAATTAGATAAACCTAGAACCCACAAAGATTCCTCCTTCTTAATTACCATTATCTCACACTTTTAACCCGCCAAACTCCTCGAAATCTCTTGTTAAACTTCTCATGAACATTCCGAATTATCAGCCACGATCGCATATTTGACCTTCTGTGGGGTAGTAAGTAAAACTCCTCATAGAAACTTTATCAAAATCACGCAACCGCTAACCTGCTCGTAGGAGATAAATCCACCTGTGAAAATTCCATGCCAACGTCTTTCAACGACGTTGCACTAGGTATAACTACCATGCATTCAGTAAACCCTCCTGAGTCCATGCTTGTCCACCAGCTGTACATGTCCGTTCCTTCCCCATTGACATCAACTGAAAGTCCGACAATACGTTCCAAACTCGAAGTCACGTTGCATCCAAAAACGGTAATCAAGCTTTTACACCCCTATTCATTTCAGGCCAACTCCTCTTTTCCACACTCAATCTTCCTCAACACAGTAGCACCATTCCAAATAAAATCCGTAGACCTAGTCATTGTCCACCATGATTCCCAAATTGCTCTAAACTCCTCTCAAGGCATGTGGCTATCCTACCGTAAAATCCATATGCTACTCTGCCACTTCCACTTCGGTTAAATCATCTCCTTTAAGAAACTCCCCGATCTCTGCTTTTCATACTTGTCCTGCTAGCAATTCAACCACCGCGAGACACCTCCCACCATGTCCTTCCTCATCCTTCGCTACCCAAAGGTTGCATCAAATCAAAATTCATCTCTGTAGCATCTGGACTAATAAATTGCTACCAACTCTAAGCCTCCTCGAACATTGTCTCTCTCGAGCCATCAGTATTCGAAATACCGATTCGATTCTGAAATCGCTACACACTGCCATCTCCGACAACCGCTTCTTAGACAATATTTCACCACACCCTGCCCTTAAGGCAAATCAAAGAAGACCATAACACTGGAGAACCTTAATATGTTCAAATAAGGACGACACCGCATCATAATGAAAATTCAACCACGCTCGAAAATCTCAAGTCTCGTTACTCCATCAACCAAAGCCTGAACATCCATAGTCCGATTGCCTTTCCTCTCCTGGAATTAAATGTTGAACCTCTAAATCATGCACTAAGAAATCCTCCTTTCAAGTCATTCATTGTCTAGACACATAAACAAGCACCCTACCATTACACCAACACCGTGCGATAACAACACCTGAACATCATAGCAATCTGTGCATAGCCTCAAAAGCATCAAAAATATAGATACTGAGTTGAAACGACAGAACGTCCTTCCACAAGGAGATGATAATAGCCTGCCGGAATACGCAGGGAAAACATCCGGCACCACGTCTGCAGTACCAATACAACTCCTTGATGCTCAAGTGATAACAAGCGCTTCACGTCGCATAAGATTGAGCAGGAAGGAAATAAAAGCATAATCCTCAAAAGAATCAAATTGCATGATGAGGAATCAAGAATGGAATCGCTCCTAACAACCCTTTAGCCTCTCGAAGATAAGTACAGACGTCTCCATACCGATCCGCAAGACCCTACTAGACTTGCTCATGACTCGTAAGACCTAAGTGAACCTAACGCTCTGATACCAAGCTGTCACGACCCAAAATCCAATAAAGGCCGTGATGGCGCCTAACGCCACCGTCAGGCAAGCCAATAGTGATTGATCAACATAATTACTCATTTTATTACTTTCGAAATCATAGTCTCCATTAATTAAATAGTATAACATATAATTTACAGGGTAAAATGATAATAATTTCGTGAACTACAATGACGAACAACCAGTAGGAACCCCCAAAATCCGGTGTCACAAGTGCATGAGCATTAACTAGGAAATATAATAAAATACAATATTTGTCTGGATTACAAGTAAGACGGGAGAATATAAATAACTCTGATGGAGACTCTGTATGCTGCGGATCGTAACATGGAATGCAGCTCACGGTAAAGTCCCCGCAAATGCCACGTCTCTGCACCTAGAGGACCACCAGAAACATATATATATACCTGCACAATAAGTGCAGCAAGTGTAGCATGAATACGTAAATCAACGCGTACCCAGTAAGTATCTAGCCTAACCCTAGAGAAGTAGTGACGAGGAGTCGACATCGACACTTACAAGTGGTCCAGTAAGATAGGTACAATAAGAAGTAAATAAATATGGGGTAGAGCAGATAAACGGTATTAACAAATATAAATATGAGGTATAATCCTCATCTGGACAATAAACTCAAGCTCTCACTAAGCAGTTACCTCCTCAATCAGAGAATATATAATGGACCTCACCAAATAGATCGTCACAGTTCAAATCAGGAAAACTCACAGATACACTGGTTTCTTGTCAAATATTATGCACGATTTCATAAGAGTATTTTATAGAAATTTCGAGACGTACGACCCGATCCTATCATAATATGTGCACCGTCGAGGGTCAAACGCCACGAACCATAGATACATCTATTATATTGTCGAGGCGAATGGCCCGCTCCCATGAGAGTGTGATACAAAATCCTTCCGAGGCGAACGGCCCGATCCCATCATAATGTGCACACTGCCGAGGGTCGAACGACACGAACCATAAATATATCTATTACAATGCGAGGCGAAGGATCTAATCCCATTAGAATAAGAATCTTTAACGGGTCCTTGACCCCATTCACAAATAAATGTGCGAGTTATGAGCTTTAAGGAAAACTTTCGATAAAACGCATAGCGGGGGAGAAATTCGTAAGAGGAGTACAATTATTCCAGGGCTAACATGAGGCCCGTCAAATCTCGGCAATAGTAAGTTTATCACTCTACACGAGTCTAGTCTCAAATGTAACATAAAGGAATTTAATAGGCAAGGAACAACTCAAATAGTACAATTATAGCATGGTGTGAACCTAAGTCTACCCGGACAATAACATGAATTTAGCTGCGTACGGTTCCCGTCACCTCGTGCGTACGTAGCCTCCGCAACAAGTAGCACATATCAAATACATAGGGGCAGGTTCCGTATGTTACTCCATCACCACGCTCAACAATCTCAAGTCTCGTTACTCCATCAACCAAAGCCTGAACATCCATAGTCTGATTGCCTTTCCTCTGCTAGAATTAAATGTTGAATCTCTAAATCATGCACTGGGAAATCCTCCTTTTAAGTCATTCATTGTCTCGAGACATAAACTAGCACCCTACCATTACACCAACACCGTGCAATAAGAACACATGACCATCATAGCAATTTGTGCATAGCCTCAAAACCATCGAAAATATAGATATTGAGCTGAAACGACAGAACGTCCTTCCACAAGGAATTCTTAAACTTTCAAAAATGTTAACTTTCCATAATAAGTGCCAAAATGATTTCGGGCCCCGATACTCAACCCGAACATATGTTCACATCCGAAATCATTATAAAAACCTATTGGAACCTTCAAATCCCGATTCTGAGGTCGTTTATTCAAAGTCAAACCTTAGTCAACTCTTCCAACTTAAAGCTTCCTAATTTAGAATTTTCCATCCGAATTAACTTCGAACTTGCCGAAATTCAATTCCGACCACACATACAAATCATAATACCTGAAGTGAAGCTACTCAAAGCCTCAAACCGCCGAACGATGCGCTAGAGCTCAAAAAGACTGGTCGGGTCGTTACAATTAATTATAACATAAAAGAGATAGATGTTATCAATACAACAATTATCTATATTATTTCTTCCACCTCTCTTGATTACAGAATTAATAAATAGTTAATATGTAGTACAAGATAGATACATGTTAATAAATCAAATAACGTCTAACTGTAAAAGCAGATAAAAGTTAAATAAAAAGTTTTAGCTCAAACATGTGAATTTGAGGAATAATATCTACTATTATATAGAAATATTAAGATCCGTCTTTCTCCCAACACAAGAAAAGTTACTCCATACCGGAATTAGTACTAACAATGAAAATATTCTTGTCCATTAAATATAAAAAATAGAAAGTAATATTCAAGAAGAATAACTCCCCCTATTTAATTAATAGCAGGAACTAGAGAAATTTTCTACACTGGAATTTATTTTGAAACAACAACTAAACCACTATTATGATTTAAAAGAAAAGATAACTTGATACCAGTGAAAGAAATAAAATAGAGAAGCTTATTAAGAATTTGAATTCAGACTTCTAACTCTAAGCTTTCTCTCTACTCCGATGACCTGTTCTGATCGGGCAACATCTTCTTATATAAGGAAATTTCATGATCACTTCTCGAGTTGGTGCAAGATTTTCATGGCAAATCTAGATTTTGCAAGTGCAGAGATGAGAATTCGTCATTCTAAATTTAGATTTCGTAGATTTTATCATGGCAAATCGAGACTTGGTGCATTGTCATAGCATTAATGACTCATAGCTCGATCTTACACTTCTTTGTTGTATTTTTCTTGAATTGTTGCTTTTCTTCTTTCATGTTGCACACAATAATTCTTCTATAATTATTCCAGCAAAATAAAATTAAGAATATGGAGGATCAAGTTTAGAAGTGTTACTTACCTCGAACAAGCCGAATCCAATACCGAGCAAGCCAAACGATACTCCAAAAAAGTCATTCTGACCTCCGAACAGCTCGGAACTAGCCAAAAGCAACTCAAGAACATCAAATAGTGGCAAAGGAAACAAACCCAATTGATAAAGGACGAATCTTTAATCAAAAGTCCAAAGTCAACCAAAAAGTCAAATATGGGCCCGCACCTCGGAACCCGACAAAACTTACAAAATTCGATAACCCATTCAATTACGAGTCCAACCATACTAATTTCACTCAAATCCGACTCCGAATCGATGCTCAAAACTCGAAAATTCACTTTATGAAATTTTACACAAAACCCCCAATTTCTCTTTTGAAATCATCAACCAAATGCCAAAAACGAGGATAGGTTCATGAAATATAATCAAAACTGAGTAGAGAACACCTACCCCAATTCATATGGTGAAAATCGCTTCAAAAATTGTCTCAGTTCGAGCTCCATAGCTCCAAATATGCAAAAAAAGGTCGAAACCTTCGAAATAGAGTACTATATATTCACTGGACGAATCAATGAATCATGATCGCAGAAATATTAGCGCGATCGCGAAGAAGAAAATGCAATGCCCATGAAAATGCACTATGCGTTTGCGAGCCTACTCATGCGATCGCGATGCCCACTGATGCCAACACTCCGTGAACGCGGACTGGCCTACGCGAACGCGGAGAAAAACTCACCAACTCCAGCTCCCCGTCTCTACTCTATGCGGTCGCGGTGCCCATCATGCGAACACGAACAGTAACCCACACAGCCCTATGCAAACGCAGCCATCCAATTGCGACCGCGATGAAGAAAGTGCGCAACTCCATATTTCCTCTACACAATCGCATACCCATCTTTGCGATCGCGAAGGACAATCAAGGCATCAGAAACCAGCAGCAACCAACAATGAAAACATGAAGAAAAATAGTCCGAAATCAATCCGAAACACGCCCAAACCCCTCGAGACCCTGTCTGAACATACTAATAACTCTCATAACCTAACACAGACCTACTCGATGCCTCAAATCATGCTTAACAATATCGAAACGACGAATCGCACCTCAAATCAAACTTAATGAACTTTTGAACTTTCAACTTTCAAAACTCGTGCCGAACCATATCAAATCAACTTGGAATGGACTCAAACTTTGCGCACAAGTCCCAAATGACATAACGAAGCTATTCCAATTCCCGGAATCACAATCTGAATTCGATATCATCAAAGTCAACTCTTATCAAACTTATGAACATTCCAAACTTTCACATTTCTAACTTTCGCCAATTAGTGCAGGAACCTTCTAGAAATATTCAAATGCAAATTCGGGCATACGCCCGAGTCGAAAATTACCATCCGGACCTAACGGAACCATCAAAACTCCGATTTCGGGTCAAATGTCAAACGTCAAACTTGGCCAACTTTTCCAACTTAAAGCTTCCTAGTTGAGAATCATTCTTCCAAATAAATTTCGAATCACTTGAAAACCAAAACCGACGAGTCACACAGGTCATGATATATCATACAAAATTACTCAGGATTTCAAATAGCTGAATAGAATACAAATGCTCAAAATAACCGATCAAGTCGTTACATGAAGGTTGCCTTGGGAAAGAGATGAAATGGGTGAAAACTTAAACGTTGAAGTGCTCTCTTTACTTTCTGAGATTTTGTGGTGTAACTTTGAGGTATTTTTATTTGGAAAATATTATAAAAAAATATTTCCTTGAGAACGGTGTTGTCTAGAAATGGGTCTGATCTACCCAATTAGTACGAGTTCTTATGGTAACCAAATTTGGGTTGTTGTGTCTAGATTGATCTCCCTTTTTTAAAATTTTTTATTATATAAGAGCACAATATATGTATATATATGTAACTCAAAGTAGCAAAAACACTGAAACGTGATTGTTTTTCTTACTTTTTATTTTATTAAAAGATAATATATATATATATATATATATATATATAAAATTATTTATAGAGGCTTTTTCTTTAATGAGATTGGGAAAAAGTACTTATTTAACAGTAAAAATGACTTGTGTTGAATCTTAAAGTCGGTGCATCAAAATTTGAGAGTGGATTTATGACCAACCAATTGGTATTAGCTCTATGTGAGTAACTAAATTTAAGATATTGTGTCCCTGTCTTTTAGATTTCCTCTCCTGAATTCTAATCTCTTTTTTTCCTTAGATTTACATAGGAGCATATTATACTACCCAAAATCCACATATATACTTAATACATATAGAAATTCATATTAGTAAACTTTAGCAACAAAAATAAAAGAAGAAGAAGAAGAAGGGACGAAACAATTCTAACCAAAAAGTAATCAACGTTTTTTGGTTTTATAATTTTTTTTTATAGTAAACACTAATACATATACTATAAATAAGAAATATGTATGTTAAAATAAACTAACATATACTATATCATCAATTCACTAATACTAACTTAGGCATCAAATATATTTTAACGTACATAATTAATTATGTTACTATATTTATACAATTATTATTTAGAAATATTCAAGAAGTAAAGGATATAGTTCTAAGTTTAATATCGTCAGCTCGACTTATTTTAATTTATTATTTTTAAGTAATAAGGATTGTTGAAATCTGTTTGTCAAATATTCTGGTGACATAAGGCTTCAGTCGATGACCATTTACCTTAAATTTTTCTCCCCCATTTATATGATGTATTTCAATGGCACCATATGGGGTAATCTCTGTTACTGTATATGGTCCTATCCAACGTGACTTAAACTGTAACGACCCTGCCGGTGGTTGTGAGACTTGTATTCCCGTTTTCCCATTTGCTGCTCATTTTTATGCTTATTAGTTGTTATGTGACTTGTTGGGGTAGTTGGTTTAGTTCCGGGGATGTTCCGGAATGTGATGAGACACTTAAGGGTCGTTTGCTAGGATGCATTAGATAAAATAATGCATGCATTGGCTTTGTGTATTAATAATACCTTGCTTGGTTACCTTGTGAACCTATGCGTTAGTTATGCAAGCATTAGTTATACACCATATTTGGTATTATCCTATGCATAACTAATGCATAGACAACCATGGTATTAACAATGCAATAGGTTTTAATGCATGCATTAGCTTAGCTAAAGACAAAATTGTCCTTCAAAATTTATACTTGATTAAAGTATATTATTACATTAATGCAAGTTTGGAATAAATCAAGAAAGTGAAAAATAAAATTATATCCCTAGTAAATAAATAAATACTTAGCATATTTTCTTTTTTATAAATAAATATTCAGTTCTATACTACAATATAGGTAGACAAATCAAATAATTTTATTTATACTTTTTTCATCTAAAAACATTCCTCATTATATGTTGCTTTTAAAAAGATAAAATGATGGACTGTTATGAGGGTATTTTTGTAAACAAATAATTCTTTTATAAATTATGCAATGCTTTAATACATCAAACCAAACAATGGATAAGAAATATGTCAGCATAACTAATGCAAGCATAACTAATACCAGCATTACTAATACACCATATTCAGCATTATTTTTATGCACCCTACCAAACGACTTCTTAGCCTCAAGAGTTGAAAACTTAAGTTGAAAAGGTTGACCGGATGTGAATTATGTGTAAATGACTCCGGAACGGATTTCGATGGTTCTGATAGCTCCGTTGGGTGATTTTGGACTTTGGAGTATGCCCGGATAGTAATTTGGAGGTGCGTAGTTGAATTAGGCTTGAAATGACGAAAGTTGAAAATTAAAAAATTTGATCGAGAGTTGATTGTGGTTACCGGACTCGAATTTTGGTTCCGAAAGTTAGAATAGGTCCAATGTGTCATTTATGACTTGTGTGCAAAATTTGAGATCAATCGGACTTGATTTGATAGGTTTCGGCATCAGATGTCGAAGTTGGAAGCTCAAAGTTCATTAGGCTTAAATCGATGCGCGATTCATGATTTTATAATTGTTTGATGTGATATGACGCTTCGAGCGAGTTCGTATGATAAGCTAGGACTTGGGGGTATGTTTGGTTGGGATCCCGAGGGCCTCGGGTGGATTCCGGAAGGTTAATGTAAGAAAATTTGGACTTGAAGCATTGCTGGAAATTATGCCTTCTGGAGTGATCGCACCTGCAGGGTGATTGGCCACAGGTGCAGTTGGAGAGGCGCAGAAGCGAGGTTAGGTTGAGCTGGTTCCGCAGGTGCGAAGGGAATTTTTGCACTTGCGGGTGCGCAGATGCGGAGGAAGCTTCGCAAAAGCAAAAGAGGGCTTGGTGAGGTAGGTCCGTAAGAGCGGAGGAATTCTCGCAGAAGCGAGGCCGCATGTGCGGATTAGTGGCTGCAGGTGTGATGGGGTAGTGTACAGTGTAGCTCCACAGATGTAGAGCTTGGACCACAAAAGAGGAACCGCAGGTACGTTTAAATGATCCGCAGAAGCGAATGCAGCTGGGCAGAATGCTAAATTCGAGGGTTTCGTGATTTTTTTCATTTTGGACTTTGCAAGCTCGAGCTTAGGCGATTTTTGCTGAATGAATTCTTGAAGTAAGTTACTTGTGGTCATTTTTATTCAATAATCTTGATTCCCCATTTAATTCTCACCTAGTTTATGTGTTTTTTAGGTATAATTTTAGGGGTTGAGGCTAGGGATTTGGAGAGTTTAATTTGGGGATTTGAGTGACGATTTGGTTTGGATTTTTGTAAATTTAGTATGGTCGGACTCGTGGTTGAATGGGCTTCCGAATTTTGTAACTTTTGTTGGATTCCGAGACGTGGGCTCGAGGGGCTGACTTTTGAGTTGACTTTTTGACTTTTGATTAAGAATTTAGCATTTTCTTATGGAATTGATTCCTTTAGCTCGTGTTGATCGTATCGAGTTGTTTGAGGCTAGATTCCAGGCATTTGGAGGCCAAATTTGCGAGGCAAGGGCTTATTG
The DNA here is from genome assembly GCA_002018475.1 of Nicotiana obtusifolia. Lineage (NCBI taxonomy): Eukaryota > Viridiplantae > Streptophyta > Magnoliopsida > Solanales > Solanaceae > Nicotiana > Nicotiana obtusifolia. Next base: position 111,506 of record MCJB01001636.1, read on the forward strand.
GAGTAGGGATTTGCACAGTTCGACGTAAGTAACACTTCTAAACTTGGTTCTGAGGGTATAAAACCCCCGAATTACGTGTTATGTGATTGGTATTGAGGTGACACACATGCTAGGTGACGGGCGTGTGGGCGTGCACTATAGGAATTATGACTTTGTCAATTCCATGGAACTGTATAATTGAATAATCTTGTCGTTACCCGCATTTTCACCATGTGTTAGAGAAGTTGAGCTACCAATCATGCTAGAAATCATGCTTAGGCCGCGTGTTGGTACTATTGGGACCCACAGGGATCGTGTTACATGTTAAATTATTTGCTTATTTTGCCATTTTGTACTCAGTCACAGCTATTACTTGCATGTTATATCTCAGTCTCTGTTGTCCTTTATTGATACATTATATCATCATTATTTGGGCTGATTATCATGATTCTTGCAAGCCCGAGAGACTGGAGAGATTGATGACCGAGTGAGGTCGAGAGCCTGGTTGTGAGGATATTTATGGGATCGCGCTGCACGCCGCAGCATGTTTATTGATTTATGCCAAGATTGACTTATTATAGCGCTTGGACTGGAATTGCCCCTCCAGAGTTTGCACATCCATAGTGGGCGCAGGTACCTATTTAGTGCGAGTGTCGAGAGATTAGGAAGATTGAGTAGCTGTGAGGATGGAGTGACTGTGAGGAATGAGTTACTTTTAGGATGGAGTGAATGAGAAGACTGAGTGATAGATACTCTGAGAGTATGCATATGATTTCATTATTGTTTTTATACTTCAGTTGGCATGTATAACTGTAATTTAGATACCGAGGTGTACCATACCTTGTCTCAATTAAAGTTGACATGATTTACCTGTTTCGCTTTAACTGTTTAATTTGGAAGCACGCTTACATTTTTGTACTATATTTTGTAAATGAATTGTACCTGTGAAACTCGTCACTGCTTTCAGCCCAATAGTTAGACTTGTTACTTACGGAGTTGGTTGTACTCACGCTAAACTCTGCACCTCGTGTGCAGATCCAGGTGTTTCCGGTCATGGCGGTTGCTGATTCACATAGTTCAGATATTCGGAGATCATCGAGGTAGTTGCTTTGGCGTCCACGTGCCTTGAGTCTCCTCCCCTATCTTTCAATTTATTATTCAGTTCTACTTTCTAGATAGTGTACCAAACTATGTCATTATGTAGATGCTCATGTACTCAGTGACACCCCGATTTTGAGAAAAACTTATGTGTTGAGTTTATGATATTCTATCCCATTTTATGAGATTTTTTTTATTTATTCAAACTGTTTTAGTGTATTACAAAATTGCAAGTGTTGGAAATGTCTGAGTAGTCGGCTTGCCTAGTACCATGATAGCACCATCACGACAGGTTGGGTTTTGGGTCGTGCCATAACCTTTCCTGGGAATAATCTTAATCGACTATTGTGCAACAGAACATAATCTCCACCTTTAAAATCGTTATGGCGGATGAGCTTGTCATGCCATTGTTTTATCTTTTCCTTGTACCATTTAGCATTTTCGTATGCTGTAAGTCTGAACTCTTCCAACTCATCAAGCTGCAATAAACGATATTTACCTGCATCTGGCAAGTTTAGATTCAACAATTTTATAGCTCAATATGCTTTATGTTCTAGTTCCACAGGTAAATGACAAGCTTTCGTAAAAACTAGTCTATAAAGAGATGTGCTTATGGGAGTTTTATAAGCAATTTTGTATGCCAATAAAGCATCACCCAATTTTAAAGACCAATTTTTTCGAGAACAACCAACATTTTTTCTAAAATTCTTTTTAATTCTCTGTTGGAAACTTCTACGTGCCCGCTTGTTTGAGCATGATATGTAGTTCATGTTTTATGAGTTACTCCATATTTTAACAACAAACTAGCAAATTATCTATTTATAAAATGAGTTCCTTGATCACTTATTATAACTCGTGGAGTTCCAAATCTAGAATATATATTTTTCTTGAGAAAAGCACAAACTAGACGAGCATCATTTTTTCTAGTAGCAATTGCTTCTACCCATTTTGAAACATAGTCAATAGCTACCAAAATATATTCATAGCCGTTTGAACAAGGAAAAGGATCTATAAATCGATGCCCCAAACATCAAAGATTTCATACACAAAAATAGAGTTAAGAGGCATTTCATCCCTTTTTGAAATGTTACCGATTCTCTGGCATTTATCGCAAGCGGCGACATAATTCCTTGCATCTTTGGATAGAGTAGGCCAGAAAAAGCCAACTTCAAGTGCTTTAGATGCTGTCCTTCTTCCTCCACAGTGTCCTCCTACAGCCCATCATGGTAGTGACTTAAGATGTAGTTCATTTCTGTCTCCGGTACACATCTCCTGATTATGTCATCTGCACAAAATTTAAACAATAAGGATCTTCCCAGTAATAATGTCTTGCTTATTTTTTAAGTTTTTTATTTTGTTCATAAGAAAAATCTTTCGGAATCCATCCTCTAGCCAAGTAGCTGACAATATCACCAAACCAAGGTGGTCGATTTATAACTGTTGTGACTGAAAATATATGTTCATCAGGAAATTCCTCTTTGATATCTTCTATCTCAGTAGGGGGATTTTCCAAACGAGACAAATGATCATCTACCTGATTATCATAACCTTTTCGATCTTTTATTTAAGATCGAATTCTTGCAAAAGGAGTATCCATCTTAGTAATCTGGATCTAGTATCTTTCTTTGCTAAGAGGTACTTTAAAGCTGCATGATCAGTATAAATTGTAACCTTTTTTCCTATCAAATAGGAACGAAATTTGTCAAACGCAAATACTACTGCCAGTAGTTCCTTCTCAGTTGTAGCATAATTCTTTTGAACTTCATTAAGTCTTTTACTAGCGTAGTAGATAGGTCTGAAGATCTTGTCTCTCTTTTGTCCCAATATCGCTCCTACTGTTATATCACTTGCATCACACATTATTTCAAAGGGTTGGCTCCAGTCAGGAGAAACGACAATTAGAGCATTAGTCAATTGTTTCTTGAAAATCTCAAATGCTTTCCTGCAATTATTTGGAAATTCAAACTTTGCATCTTTCATCAGTAGGTTAGTCAGAGGTTCTAAATTTTTTGAAAAATCTTTTATAAACCTTCCACAATAACTTGCATGCCCTAAGAAACTTCTAATGCCTTTAACAGTGGTAGGAGGGGGGTAATCCTACTATAAGATTAATTTTAGCCTTATCAACTTCTATCCCTTTAGCATAAATTTTATGTCCTAAAAACAATTTCCTCCGTTACACTTACCATGAAGTGATATTTTTCCCAATTAAGAACCAAATTTGTCTCTTCACATCTTTTAAATACCAAAGTTAAATGATAAAGACAATCTTCAAATGTCTTACCAAAAATTGTGAAATCATCCATAAAGATTTCAAGAAATTTTTCAGACATATCTGAGAAAATTGCCGACATGCAACGCTGAAACGTAGCAGGAGCGTTGCATAGTCCAAATGGCATTCTTCGATAAGCATACGTCCCTTGGGGGCATGTGAATGTGGTTTTCTCCTGATCTTCTAGAGCAATAGATATCTGATTATACCCAGAATATCCGTCAAGAAAACAATAAAAATCATGGCCTGCAACTCTTTCAAGCATTTGGTCAATAAAAGGCAAAGGAAAATGGTCTTTGCTTGTGGCTTCATTAAGTCGTCTAATCAATACAAACTCTCCAATCCCGTGACTATTCTAGTAGGTATGAGTTCATTGTTTTCATTTTTTATTACTATCATACCTCCTTTCTTTGATACAACCTGTACAGGACTTACCCAAGTACTGTCAGATATTAGATAAATGATACCTGCTGCTAGAAGTTTCATCACTTCTTTCTTGATGACTTCCTGCATTGATGGGTTCAACCTCCTTTGGGGTTGGACTATTGGCTTATAATCATTCTCTATAGAATCTTGTGCATACGAATAGCTGGCCTGATTCCTTTGATGTCACCTATAGTCCACCCTAAGGCTCTTTTGCATTTTCTCAGGACTCCAATCAGTTTGCTTTCATGTTCTATAGTCAAAGAAGATGAAATGATTACTAGAAATAATTCAGGTTCAAGAAACACATATTTTAAATGAGAAGGAAGATCTTTGAGTTCAATTTTTAATGGAACTCCTTCTTGTGAGACTTTCTCATTTTCTTACTCTTTTTCCAGTATTTTAGCTTCTTCTCTAATTATGGGGTTGTCATTACTTATGGCACCTGACCTAGCCAAACATCTCTCTAGTGAATCAATAATTAACTGATTATCTTTGTATTTATCTACAAGGTCATCTAGCAAGTCAATTTGAAAACAAGATGATGATGATCCATTATACTTGCCAAAACACTTTCTTTTGCAAGTTAATATACAAAAATTAAACAAAGACTTAAAAATCTCAGTTGGTGTCTTTATAATAGGGAGAAAAATATACAAAATTCCAAATAATGTCTTTATAATTGTCTATTTGTACTCGTAAGTTTTACACATCTTCATAATATCATATTCACCACTTGTAGGTTTTGTAATATTCACAACTCCCACAACTCTTCTTTATATGTGATAATGTCTAGAAAACTCACTACTGTCAAAAGATTAATACTCATGGTATTGCAAATGTATGCCTATGCATAAAGGTATTAAGATCGATATTATACACATTTGAAACAAATAAAAAAGTTCTTGTTTCTTAATTTATAGGAAAAAATTTAATCATGCTTGCTATTTACACCCACGGAAACAAAATATCACCTGTCTTGCATGCCATGTTTATCATTACCATGATTAATAAATACATATTAACACTTTCACACACTATTGACTGTGGTAAAATTTAATTTAATGTAAACACATGACTTGAGTAAATTCTTTTTATAGTATATTATTATTATTATTATTATTATTATTATTATTGTTATTGTTATTGTTATTATTATTGTTGTTGTTATTGTTATTGTTATTGTTAGTAGTGTTATTATTGTTATCTCTCTTTTTTGTTTAATTTTACAACTTTTTTTCTCCTTTTTTAGAGTGTGTTTGGCGAAGTTTATAAGCAGGTCAAACTAGTTCAAGAAAATTAATTAGATGGGTGTGAGGATCTTCACTTGCATCACCAACAAACTGACATGATTGTTGAATGGTTTGAATCAAGCTTGTGCGAATTTCAAAATTATTTGCTGCAATTGGTGGTCTCCTCACACTTGATTCTCCTTCAAAATGATCTGGCCTTGCATAATCTCTAAGTATTCTATCACGTCGTGGTGCCACCTCATAAAACTGTTCTTCTACTTGTTGTGGTGGAAGATACTTATTGAGTTCTTCGTTCTCCATTTCCTCTTATGTGAAAATTTAAGATCGTGAGGTTTATTTTTTTTGCAATAACTGCAAGGATTTTTCAATTTTAGGATAGTATTCGACTAGTTCTCTTGAAGAGGAACGGGTCATACACTTTCTGAAATTTTTGCAAAAGAAGTTAAAATAATTAGACAATAAATAAAAAATCTCAAATTAGTAGTAAAACAATTAATCTGTAGTAGACTTTAGCCAATCCCCGACAACGACGCCAAAAATTTAACGAGTATATAAAATTCTAACTCATACCTTGTCAAATAATAGTATAAAACGATATTGAACTCATAGAGATTGATTTATCTATTCTATAGACGTTTCTTGTTTAATTACTATTTGAGAAAATCAGAAAGAGTTGAGTTGTGAATTAACTAACTAAAAATGCATGAATAGAGCAATAGAAAATATTTTATTTTTCACAAGTACAATAAAAAGGTGTTGGGATCTTGACTTCACTTAATATTTCTATTATATAGTAGAATTATTACTCTTCAATTTCTATTTCTCAAAAATGGATAAATGCCTCTCACGATTACAAATATATATATTACTCAAGTTGAATAATTAATTGCACTCCTCTCAGTTATACAAATTAATCTTCACAATAGTAATACTAAAGAATCAGAAATATATGATTGAACAAAAATATGCTCTTGTTAATAAGTCCCTTTCGGTTACCCTGCTTGTTATAACTGATTATTTCACTATTCGCCTCTCTTGATTACAAACAAGTGTAAAATTAATTATAACATAAAAGAGATAGAAGTTACTGAATAAATATTGACATCTATCAATACTACAATTAACCATATTATTTCTTCCGTCTCTCTCGATTACATAATTAATAAACAGTTAATATGTAGTACATGATAGATAGATGTTAATAAATCAAATAACGTCGAACTGTAAAATCAGATAAAGTTAAATAAAATTTTTTAGCTCAAGCATGTGAATTTGAGGGAAAATATCTACTATTATATAGAAATATTAAGATCCGTCTTTCTCCCAACACAAAAAAAAGTTACTCCATACTGGAATTAGTACTAACAATAAAAATTTTCTTGTCAATTAAATAATAAAATAGAAAGAAACATTCAAGAAGGATAATTCATCCTATTTAATTAAAAGCAGAAACTAGAGTAATTTTCTACACTGAAATTTATTTAGAAACAACAACTAAACCACTATTATGATTTAAAGCAAAAGATAACTCGATACTAGTGAAAGAAATAAAACACATAAGCTTATTAAGAATTTGAATTCAGACTTCTAGCTCTAAGCTTTCTCTCTAATGTGATGCCCTCTTCTGATCGGGCAACATCTTCTTATATAAAAAAATTTCATGATGACTTCTCGATTTGGTACAAGATTTCCATGAAAAATCTAGATTTTGCATTTGCAGAGATGAGAATTCGTCATTCTAAATTTAGATTTCGTCGATTTCATCGTGGCAAATTGAGACTTGGTGCATTGTCACGCCGGTAATGAATCATAGCTCGATCTTACACTTCTTTGTTGTATTTTTCTTAAATTGCTGCTTTTCTTCTATCATGCTGCGCACAATAATTCTTCTTTAATTATTCCTGCAAAATAAAGTTAAGAATATAGAGGAAACATGATAATTTATATGTTTTTATGAGAGAAATTATGTTGTTAAGATTAGGTAAAATGCACTTATCAGTTAACGTATTACATCCCATCATGAATACAGTGCCTGGTCTTAAAACCAGCCTAGTGCAAAGGTTGGATGACTTGGACCGCAGAATGGTCGAAGGTGACATCGCGAACATCAGTCGCGACTCTAAGGGAGACCGGCAAATGGCAGCCACAAAGGTAACCAAAATTTTTGGTAAACTAGAGGGCCTCCAACATGAGAGGATTGAGGATTTAGCCTATAGGGCACAAGAGGCAGATAGAGTGACTGACATACAACAAACCATAGACAACTTGATGGGCTAGGTCAATATTGTCAATACTGCCTTACAAGGCATGCTTCGAGGAGGCGAAAACCACATTGGAGGTGCTGTGAACCTCGCCCATGTGCCACAAAAGCTGAAGATCCTGAGCCAAAACCCTACAATGGGGCTCGGAATGCTAAGGAAGTGGAGAACTTCATCTTCGACATCAAACAATACTTCAATGTCATGGGAGAGTTAGAAGAAGCAAAAAAGGTAGCAACAACTGCCATGTATCTTCAAGGTGATGCTAAACTCTGGTGGAGGGTGAAATACGAAGCCATTAGGGCCGGTGAGGATACTTTTGAGACTTGGGGAGACCTGAAGGCAGCCATACGCCTGCAATGTTTCCCCGAGAACGTTGAATACAATGCGCGGAGAAAGATACGGGAGCTCCGCCAGACCAAGTCAGTGCCGGATTATGTGCAAAAATTCTCCGTGCTCATGCTGAACATACGGGATATGGAGGACAAAGACAAACTATTCACACTCCTTGAAGGTTTGAACCTTATGCCCGTATGGAACTGCAAAGATAAAGGATAAACACTTTGCCCAAGGTGATCCAAGCACTGGAATACTTTGGGGACCATCAAGTGGAATCTCGGAAGGATAGGCCTCAACCGCCTGTTTGAGGAGGATACAAAGGGGGCTAACCTAGCAATGGTGGCCCTAACAGAAGTGGAGGAGATCAGAGTGAAACCAAATCTAAGTCTCCTTCCTCAGGCAACAATAGTGTTACGTCTCACAACAACGATCGGGGGAGGAAGCCCCCTTCAGGATGGCGTCATTGCGACGGGCTACATTAGAACAATGAGTGCACACAGGAACAAATGAACGCCCATCAAACTTTTGATGATGAGACAGATGTCGACATAGATGATGTTGACCAGAAAGAACCAATAGGTGCCTTCAACGCACTTATTTGTTATGTTTCTGAGGCCTTGGAAGGGACCAATGCCGGTATCCGTAAGAAGAAAGGCCCATGCCCAAGAAGGCGGATGAGGGCCCCCCTCTAAACCAATAGAAGACCATGATGTTTGTTGAAATAACAGTTAATGGCAAGCCTATTCAGGCGATGATAGACACGGGCGCTACTCACAACTACTTAGCCTCAACTCAGGTAGACCGCCTTGATCTAGTTGTGGGAAAGGGCTGAGGTCGTGTCAAGGCTATCAAATCACCACCTCAGCTAGTGGGTGGAATAGCCAAAGGAGTGCCGGTGAAGCTTGGTCCTTATGAAGAAAAATTCAACTTGCGTATGGTGATCATAGATGACTTCGAGATGATAGTTGGATTGGAATTCATGAGGCAAACCAATACCATTCCTGTACCTTATACAGACATGCTACTGATGATGGGAGCAAACAGGGGCAAGCCCTGCATTATTCCATGCACAATCGTAAAGATGGCTGTAGAGAACATCTCGGTCTTGCAGTTGAAGAAGGGAGTCAAAAGATATGAACCTAAGTTCCTGGATACCCTCTATATTAAAGATATTGAACGCCCTCCGGGTCCCATTCCTGCACCCATGAAGGAGATGCTAAAGGAGTTTGAAGAGGTCATGCCACAAGACATGCCAAAGTGACTACCGTCTAGGCACACTGTGGACCATGAGATTGAGTTGGTGCCGGGTGCGAAGCCACCTGTCCGGGTGTCTTACAGAAATGTCACAACCCGACCTCACCGATTTTCTAAGACATTTGATAGAAATGCTAGACACGGGGATCATTGTGCCCTCCAAGTCCCTTTATGGGTCCCCTGTGTTGTTCTAAAAGAAACAGGATATCGCCCTCTGACTTTGTGTGGATTATCAGGTTGTAAACAAAATCACCATGAAAAATAAGTAGCCTATCTCACTAATGGCATACTTGTTCGATAGACTGGGTGGTGTAACAGTGTTTACAAAAATAGACTTGAAGACAGGTTACTGGCAAGTCTGGCCTGCTGAGGGAGATGAACACAAGACGACATGTGTGACAAGATGTGGGTTGTACGATCTCCTGCTCATGCCATTCGGCTTGACTAATGCTCCAGCCATATTTTGCACCCTCGTGAACCAGGCATTCCAAGAATTTATTGATGAATTCGTAGTGGTCTACTTGAACGGCATTGTGGCATATAACAAAACATTGGAGGAACACTTGGAGCACATGCTGAAGGTCCTAGCCCGACTGTGGGAGCACGAGTTATATGTGAAGCTATCCAAGTGCTCATTCACCCAAAAATAGATTGACTTCCTCGGATGTGCCATCGAGGAAGGGCAGACCAAGATGGACTAACAAAAGATTCAGGCTGTCACAGGTTGGCCGCCGCCTAAGGATATCCACGCCTTGAGGGCGTTCCTTGCCTATGCAATTTTTATGGGTGGTTTGTGAAAAATTACTCTCTCATTGCAGTGTCATTGACAGAACTCCTAAAGAAAGCCACGCCTTAAGATTGGGGTCCCAGGAGAGCGGAGGCCTTCAACGCATTGAAAGCAGTTATGTCTAGTAGCCCCATCTTGGCCCCCCCGATTTGGCCAAGCCGTTCGAAGTACAAATGGATGCCTCTGACTATGCTCTAGGCACAGTCTTGCTACAAGAGGAGCATCTAGTGGCGTATGAGAGCCGGAAGTTAAAGGATGCAGAACGGCGCTACACCGCCCATGAATTAGAATTATTGGCTGTCATCCATTGCGTACACCTCTAGAGGCACTATCTGTTGGGAACCATGTTCATAGATGATAGACAATATAACTTTTATTCATTTCATGACTCAGCCAAAGCTAAATGGCCAACATGGCAGGTGGCGGGAACTCCTAACGGAATTTCACTTCAACTTAGAGTACCAAAGTGGGAAGACCAACCAAGTTGCTGATGCACTTAGTCGGAGGGATGACCTATCATCAGTATGCCTACTCACCACCCTAAGGGGGAACAAACTAGCCAACCACTATAAAAGACCAGATACAAGATCTACTCATCAAGGATCATGTTGCACAATATTTGATTGATTTGGTAGGACAAGGCAAGATTCGCTAGTTCTACATGGAAGATAGGTTCCTGAAGGTGAAAGGGAATAGACTTTTTGTTCCTAAAAGAGGCGATATGCGAAGGACTCTTCTGATGGAATGCCATGATATTTTGTGGGCCAACCACCAGGTGAAGAACACACCATGATGTTGTTGTGTCTTGCTTATTATTCGCCTCAAATGGTTGATGATGTTGCGCAGTATTTGAAGATTTATCTAGTATGTCAAAAAGACAAGTCAGATCGCTTGCCACAAGCGGGACTTTTAGATCCATTACGTGTTCCGAAGAGACCTTGGGAAAGCGTCACTGGATTTTATCATCGAATTACCCAAGGTCGGAGATCTTACAACTATCTTGGTTGTGGTATATCGATTTTTCAAGTATTCTACATTTATAGCAACCCCAAAATATTTATCAACAAAAGATACAACTCAACTATTCTTCTCTTATGTTGTCAAATATTAGGGTCTACCTAAAGACATCGTTAGTGACCGCGATTCTCGCTTCACTAGCAACTGTTTGGACTCAACTCTTTAAGTGCCTCAGGTCCAAGTTGAGCCACAGTTCAAGTTTTCATTTTCAATCTGATTGCTAGACAGCGCGGTTCAATGGCATGCTGGAGGAATACCTCCACCATTTTGTTACCGAATCGCAGAAGAATTGGGTGAAGCTTCTATATGTTGCTCAATTGTGTTTCAATTCACAAAAGAGCTCTAGCACAAATAGAAGCGCCTTTGAAATTGTTACCGAGCAGCAGCCACTACTCCTACACACTGTGAATGCCCCAAACATGTCGAATCTTTTCGATCTACTAGTTTCTCGAAGGAATGGAAGAGAATTTCGGAGATAGTGCGGAGTTATCTTGTTAAAGCCCAAACGAGGATGAAAAAACATGTTGATCAAAATCGTCGCTTTTGTTGAATACCAAGTAGGAGACAAAGTGATGGTGAAAATCCCAGAGCGATACTTATTTGCAGGGATTCATGACCATCGCCTATTGCAAAAGTACATTGGACCCTTGTCCAATGAGAAGCGCATTGGTAAAGTCGCATACCGGGTGGATATCCCAGCCTGGTGGAAGATTCATCCAGTCTTCTATGTCAGCTTTTTGAAACTTTTTCGGGAAGACAGGGAGGATCCTTCACGGAGCTAACTCACAATACTCAGTATTCGAGGGCCTAATTCAACAGGAAAAAAGGTGTGCAGAAGCTATTCTCGAGGATCGAGTGATTCATGCTTCAATGAAAGATCACCAAGAGTTCTTGGTGAAAATGGCAAGGCTCTAATATAGATGAGAATACTTGGGAGAAGGGAACAAACCTCAAAGTCTACAATAGAGTTTTAAAAGGTGTGGGCATAAGACGAGGCGTTTTAAATATGCCTCGAGCACAGAGCGTAAGCCCCATGGGTATTTAATTTTTAAGATTTTATAAAATAATATAATTACAATAAATATTTATAAACAGGTAAAATTGCATAAACATTAAGAAAAACTATAAATATGTGAAATTATATAGATGTGATCCATTCCCACAAAAAAACTAGCCAAAATAATTTATTGTATGCTACTTACAAGCATAAGTAACTTGAGTCGAAAAGAATTAGAGTTTTGTATATGGAGGAACAAAATGATGACTAACCTGCTATTTGAACTTTGAACTTGCAGCTACGAAGGAGAATGAAGTTCTCTTTGTATTTGTAAACATAAATTGAATATTCGTTGTTTTGGGAAATATTAGCAGACTAGCGAACAAGATAAAGAATTGGGAAAGACCTTAAATTAGGGCTTTAATCAATAAAAAAGGTCTTGACTTTTAAATTTAGTACATTTCAGTTCCTTTTTAAACTTTTTAGTAATTACAAGCTGACTTTTGAGAATTTGGATATTATATGAAGGACTTATTCAACATATTTTATTTTTATTTGTAAAAGTCTCTACGGCTTAGGCCTCACTACAAAAACGCGCCTCAAATGCCCGGATGTACATCTTGAACGCCCGGACGTACGCCCCAAATTGCTGGGCGTACGCCTCTTGAGACTTTCGCCCTATACCATTGCCTCGGGGCGTTTTTGGTGCGCCTTGTCCCAGGGCTCGCCCTGAAAATTCCTTTTAAAACACTGGTCTACAAGAGCCTGGTCGAGAATTATCTTGAAAGTAAGGCACCGAGGACGTCGCCAACTCAGGAGGGGAGAATGTCATTGGTGACTTTCTAGCCGTGCCTCATGCCCCCCTGGGCTCGCCCCATAGCGTCCTGGCAAGCCTCCCAACGCCTAGCATCATGGACGACCCCGTGGTCTTGGTCGTGTCAAGTGACAAGCGCGCTTGTGCCTGTGTCGCTCCACCGATAGCCCTCGCTAACGCCTAGCCGCAGACAGAAACAACGCAGTGCGCGTGGCGCTACTCTGATGTTAAAGACAATGTTGTTGCCAATGGACCTGCTTCTACTTTCTAAGAATCTAAGTCTTTTTCATTGTATATATAGAGTAGTTTTACTTCTTGTATTTTCATTATGTCTCTCTAGCTTAGTTAGGTCAACTTCTGTAATTTTGGTTTATTCTTTTTAAGCATTACTAAGGGGATCAAGCAATCAAACTTTCTAGGAAGCAAACAATTCTCTGTATACGCCGTGTTGCTTTTTCTGTAATAGCTTTCATTAATGCAATCAAGCTTTCTTTCATTCTTATTTTCTTTTTTGTTCTCTAATAATATATTGTAATTCACAAAATACGTTAATAAAATTTTTAATTTAATACTTTATCCTCTATCCTCTTTTTTTATGAAGAAAATTTTACATTTATAACTTTTGTAAATTTTTTAAGAATAGTTCAGTTATTTTAATACAAAAATAACTTATTAGCATTTTGTTATAAGCACATCAAATTTATTAGTATCAGCTAAACTAAACTGCATGTGACACCAAAAGAGTGGCCTAATGATCGATGAAGTAGATTTAGAATTTGAGATCTCAGTTCAAATTAAAACGGAGATAAAAATAGTAACAAAAGAAAAATTAATTGCCTTTTTTTGTTAAATAAATAATTATAGGGACCAATTTAATATAGGGGATCTGATATTTTTAACAGAAAAGAGGAAAAAAGAATGGCGAGGCTGACATGGCACGATATAACAGGAAATTGGTAAACCCGGGCTACACTCTTTCTCATACATCTCATCCCAAATTCTCACGGTAGCCTCGCCGGAACTCCGACGAGTTCTTCTCCTAGTCCATTGCCAAAACCCCCAAAACAATGGACGAAAGCTAAAAGCAACTCGAAACTCATCGCCGAACAAAACAAAGATAAAAAAAAAAGGAGGGAGAAGAAAGAGTAAAAATGGGAAATAAGATAGCGAAAACGACACAAGCGTCGGCGATGGAGTACTACCTCCACGACTTGCCGTCGTCATACAATCTGGTGCTTAAAGAAGTTCTAGGTCGAGGTCGCTTTTTGAAATCAATTTTGTGTAAACACGACGAAGGACTCGTGCTCGTAAAGGTCTATTTCAAAAGAGGCGATTTCATTGATTTGCGAGATTATGAGCAGCGTCTCTCCAAAATCCGTGACATCTTCACCTCCCTTGATCATCCACATGTTTGGCCTTTCCAGGTTTGGTAGTCTCTTCACTAAATTTTGGCTTATTGACTTTGACTTTGAATTTGAATTTGTTGAAGATTTATATTAGTAACATATTAGTTTGCTAAATAATTTGAGGATTTGCTTGATGGAAAATGTTGCAGTTCTGGCTTGAAACAGATAAAGCTGCTTATTTGTTGAGGCAATACTTCTTTAACAATCTACACGATCGTCTTAGTACACGACCTTTTCTCTGTGTTGTCGAAAAAAAGTGGCTTGCTTTCCAGGTAATATTTCTTTTTTTTTTTTGTTATCAAATCGCTGTAATTATGGTTTCTCAAGTTGCAAAAAGTCATATCATGTACTGCTACTTTTGCAGTTGCTTTATGCAGTGAAGCAGAGTCATGAACATGGAGTATGTCATGGTGAGATGACTCATGATATGAACTACTTATGACTTGCACGGGCTTTTATTTTTCTGCTTTAAAAGAACATGGACTGTTGTTGCAGGTGATATCAAGTGTGAGAATGTGCTGGTCACTTCTTGGAACTGGCTTTATCTTGCAGACTTTGCATCGTTCAAACCCACTTATATTCCACATGATGATCCTTCTGATTTCTCATTCTTTTTTGATACTGGTGGACGAAGGCGATGCTATCTTGCACCCGAGGTTTGAAAAGTTGTTTCCTTTTGTTGTTTACTATGAGTAGTTTGATTATAGATTATTCCTTGGCTTAATACAAAAGAAGTTTAATTTGAAAATCGAGTTATTTGTTGATAGGAAAGCTGTATTTTCATGCAAAGAAACCATAGCATTTCAATTATTTAGTATCTCTCCTATATTTATGATAGTTATGAGTAGCAAACACTAAACATAACATAATTTCTATTGCTTAGTTGAAGTACTATTGTCAAATATAATTGATGACTGTGAGTTCGAATATGTAGTGTCTAATTTTTGAGCAATGGCAAACGGATTCTTGTGCATGTAATTGTCTGGTGAGGACAGTCAGACTTGCTTTCCACTTGCTCCCACTGCCCAATTGCTGTCCAAACACAACCACCCTATTCACTATTTTCCATTTTTGGAGGGCAGAATCCGTGCCTTATGTCAAAGACTGACCTGTTCGTGATTCCAATCCAGTCTTAACCTTCATATGCAGTGCACAGCTGGAAACACATTTCGAGAAATAGTTTTGTCAGTAGAAACTAAGTGTGAAGGGTACAGTGAAAAGGGATTAATGGTGATAAGTGTGCTCAAGAGCTTCTTGTTAAGATATTAAAAGTGAACTTTGGGAGACACCAATAAGCTTGATTAAGCAGTAGTATGCTAGAATTGTATGTACAATAACAGAAAGGAATAAATTCTTCAATAGATACGTTAATTTTATGCACCATGATGTCAAAGTAATTTCTGCATAAATGCCACTAATTTTCAGAGATTTTATGAGCATGGAGGTGAGATGCATGTAGCACCAGATGCTCCTTTGAAGCCATCGATGGACATCTTTGCTGTTGGGTGAGATTTTCACTTGAGTCATTATTTTGGAATGGAAGCTTTAAACTTTACTGTTTCTCTCTTAAAATTACTACTAGTAAGATGTCCGAACTAAAACTTGTTCTGGAACTTTTTTCAGATTGTTTATATATCAACTCTTTATGTGGTGACTTCCCTCCAGTATTATCTGTGTTGTGGTATCATCACGATGGCCACTGATAAGAATCAGAGAGATTAATTGCTAATTCGACACCAGTTACAACAATTGGTATATTTAGGAAAGATGAATTGCTCAATAGTTTGCCTTTTTTATTTTTGAATTGATTTCTTGTTAAATAAAAAAACCTACAGAAAAGACTCGGGGAGAAATCCTTTTTTCTCTTGTAAGACTTTTAACTTTTGAGCCATATCAAACTTTTATGGACCAAGCATCCTACGTTTACTAGCAACTTCTATATATGTCTTACATACTGTTAAAACTAGATAATTATCCAGTTAATTGGCAGCTATTCTAGCTGTCTCTACGAGCCTTTCTACTTAAATTAGTTCACGACTAAAAAATTAGGATGTTTTCCATAACAATAAGAACAATATGTGTTTTATATTGTACAAAAATAAATATAGTTGTTGCAGAGAAATCTTTTTTCTCTTTAAGACTTTTGAATCATATCAAACTCTTACGGACGCATAGCTCCGTACTTTCACTAGCAATTCTATGTACGCCTTGCATTCTATTAACACTTGCTGAATCTCCAGTTAATAGTCATCTGTTTTCCAGCTGTCTCTGCATGACATCCTACTAAAGTAGTTCGTGACTAAAAGATAAGGATGTTTTCCTTAACAATGAGAACAATAATCAGTCCTCGTTAATTTAAGAGTCTCTCCTTTCAATAGATTAACTCATGCAGTTTACTTCATTTTATTTATCTGGTTATCTAGTGTCATGTCATGCATATTACTAAGTAGAACAATAAAACTAAATATAACGGTTTAACTGGCTTCGGTTTTTTGGCCTTACTTGACTTGTATTATCCTTATTTTGTCTAGCTCAGTTATATGGTTGTACTATTAATATCATTATCAATTAGTAGTAAAATCATTGCCACTATTATTGACATAACTATTCTTCCGTATTCATTCGAATTATCAGCAGATTGAAACATATAGTAGAAGTGTTTTGGACTTCTTAGGAAACTAGTAAGAGAAGTCTGAAATATGTTATGATAGGACTTGAAAGTCCTGGACAAGGAGAAATAGGACTTATTAGTTGCTTGAGTTATCATGTATTACTCAACTTAAATGAAAACAGAAATAACTGAAAAAGAATTAGATGGAGGCACTCGTAGGTAAGACTAATATGTGACTAGATATTAAGTTAAAACGAATAAATTATGTAATAATATTTGCAAAAGCCTACACCGGCACTTTTGATGTAGTTAAGAACACGGAAGTCCGTGGACACCATAGTTCCATGTAAATCATCCAAGGAGTGATTGCTGCAGTTTTCTTTACAACCTCTCTCCTTTTATGCATTGTTGAAGTAATGATGAGGTCAATAAGCTTATGGCTAGCTGAGTGCGGTTGCTGGATGGGTTTGCAGAAACTAATGCTACAAATAGATTTTAATTTCAGCTTTTTGGATAGATGTAGTAGAGTATATGCTACTCACTTTTAGTTTATCCAACCTACTTAAGGGGCACGTTCACCATCCTCAAGAGTGATATTTTTATGGTGTACTTTTAGGAACTAATGTTACACAATTTAATACTTGGTAAATAATAAAAAGTTTGCTTTATGAAGAAGGAAAATTAACTATTATATGAATTATAGTTCCAACTGCAGGCTACGATAACCAATTGAAACTTCCTTATCTCATTGATGCAAAAGTGAATCAGTTAAAAATAGATGAAGAGAGTTTTCTGTACCAAAGTGTACTTGGTGGGGACCAGCAGGATGAAGAAAAAACAAACATTCAACTTTTTGACGAAATGGTGTAGTTTCTGGTGCAATAAAGAGATTAATTGCATTCATATTGGCTTGTGGTCTTTTGTGTCTAATAGGGTGGGAAGAATATCATACATGCAGGGATATTGTTGAATATTAATCCCCCACAAAAGTAGGAAACACACATATCAATGCTATGCAATGAGAATTTGAGTATTTGAACATTGTCTACATTGCACCAGGTGTGTTATTGCTGAGCTTTTCCTCGAGGGCCAGCCGTTGTTTGAATTATCTCAACTACTTGCTTATCGCAGAGGACAATATGATCCCAGTCAGCTTCTGGAAAAGGTATCACTTTTTTTGTTTTTTTGTTTTGTTTCTTAGCTTAGCATTTTTCTTGTTTTTACCTTTCTTATGGTATTGTACCACTTTAGTCCTTTGAATTCTGTTCTTGAATTCGATGTTTTGGAACATGATTTAAGTATTACTCCCTCCGGACCATTTTACCTTTTTTTATTTTGGTCTAAAATAAGTGTCCATTTACATAATCAAGAAGGAATTAATTTTATTTTTCCAAAATTTGCCCTTATTTATATATTCCAATATGTCAAGGTAACAATTAATTTAGGTTAATTTAGTGAATACATCTTTTTTCTCTAGGAGTTCGTATTTCCTTAATGGGTGTGCCAAAGGTAAAATGGTCACTTATTGTGGAGCGGAGGGAGTAATTTTAAAGTTATGCATGAAAAAGTTTTGTTAGGAGTTATTCGCGTTCTACAGGATTTTGCAACTTTTTTTTTTGTTTCGTTTTTTTTTTTTTTTTTAGAAAAACATACGAAATTGTTTTGCACTTTTCTTATGTTAATACGTACAGAAGGGTTTCAAAACTTGAAATCCTCTTGGCGCCATCTTAGTGCCAAGTTTCTATGTCTCTATTGTAATACAATACTTTACCAGCTCAAAATCTAAAACAAAGAGTTACTCGCATTCTTTGTCAATTTTTGTAATTTTTCTGATAAATGCTTATTCATTTTTCCTTAATGCAGATTCCAGATTCAGGAATTCGGAAGATGATTCTTCATATGATTCAGTTGGACCCAGAGTCACGGTGTTCTGCTGAAAGCTACTTGCAGAATTATGCAGGAGTTGTGTTCCCGAGCTACTTCTCACCATTCCTTCATAACTTCTATTCCTTATTGAATCCCCTTAACTCCGATGCGAGGGTAAGACTGTAAGTTTACATCTAGTGTCTCTCTTGGTTGCCCCCTCCAACATTTATACTTAGTGGCCAAATCGCTTCTGTAGGTTCTAATATGCCAGACCTCTTTTCAAGAGATCCGTAAACAAATGATGAATGATAAGCCTGGTGAGGGGAGCTCTCCTGCTGCTAGTCCACATTCACTTCCTGCCAGTCAAATGCCGCAAGAGAGTGGCGTGAATGAAAATCTGAATTTAGTGCGGGACTCCTTGAATAAAAGAGAGGAGATGGAGAAGGGCTCATTTCATGATCGCTTTGATCTTCTTGGCAACATGAACACCTTGCTTAGGGATGCGAAACAAAATAAGCAATGTCCTGCTGTGAAGCCAGTGGTGGAGGATATGGCCAATACTTCATATTCTCAGAACCAAAGACAATGTCACATGCTATCTCCAGGTGAACAAATCTCCGTCAGCTCCAATTGTTTTAAGAGAAGTCACCATCCCTTCTTAAAAAAGATCACCATGGAAGATTTGACTTCTTTGATGGCTGACTATGATAATCAGTCAGACACTTTTGGTATGCCTTTCTTACCATTTCCTGAAGATGTAATGAGCTGTGAAGGAATGGTGCTGATAGCCTCACTGTTGTGTTCTTGCATACGCAATGTCAAATTGCCTTTTATGAGGAGAGGTGCTGTATTACTGTTGAACTCTTGTTCCATGTACATTGATGATGAAGATCGCTTGCAGCGAGTACTTCCATATGTGATAGCAATGCTGTCGGATCCAGCAGCAATAGTTCGTTGTGCTGCCTTAGAGACTTTATGTGATATTCTTCCTTTAGTTAGAGATTTTCCTCCAAGTGATGCCAAAATATTTCCAGAGTATATTCTCCCTATGCTTTCCATGCTTCCTGATGACCCAGAGGAGAGTGTTAGGATTTGTTATGCCAGCAATATATCAAAGCTTGCACTAACTGCTTATGGTTTTCTGATTCACTCAATAAGCTTGAGTGAGGCAGGTGTTCTAAATGAAATGAATTCATCAATATCGACCTCTGACCGACCAGTACGGCCACAGAGTCTAAACAGTGATACACAACTTGCTCAATTAAGGAAGTCAGTTGCTGAGGTTATTCAAGAACTCGTGATGGGCCCAAAGCAAACTCCAAACATCAGGAGAGCACTATTGCAAGATATTGGTAACCTTTGTTGGTTTTTTGGACAGAGGCAAAGTAGTGACTTCCTGTTGCCCATTCTCCCTGCTTTTCTAAATGATAGAGATGAGCAGCTCAGGGCAGTATTTTATGGGCAAATCATATATGTCTGCTTTTTTGTTGGAAAACGAAGTGTGGAAGAATATCTTTTACCATACATTGAGCAGGCATTGACTGATACAACTGAGGCTGTAATCGTCAATGCACTAGATTGCTTGGCCATTCTCTGCAAAAGTGGCTTTCTGCGCAAGCGGGTCCTGCTTGAAATGATAGACCGTTCTTTCCATTTGT
This sequence comes from Nicotiana obtusifolia, assembly GCA_002018475.1. Lineage (NCBI taxonomy): Eukaryota > Viridiplantae > Streptophyta > Magnoliopsida > Solanales > Solanaceae > Nicotiana > Nicotiana obtusifolia. The sequence goes on from MCJB01001636.1 coordinate 131,538, forward strand.
TGTGCTACCCTAGCCAATGGGTAAGGAGGTCAGCTGTCACCTTTATTGCTGCCAGCAGTGAGAGCTTAGGAGCAGTTGATTCCTATGTTTTTCTTGTCCCAGTAATAAGGCCCTTCCTTCGCAGGCAGCCAGCATCTTTAGCATCAGAGAAAGCTCTTCTCTCGTGCTTGAAGCCACCAGTTTCAAAAGAGCTATACTATCAGCTTGTGGAAAATGCAAAGAGTTCAGATATGCTGGAGAGACAGAGAAAGATATGGTACAATTCACCTCCTCAGTTGAAACAATGGGAAACTGTAGATTTACTTGAGAGAAGTAGCAGCGAGTTGGATCGAATGAAGTACTGGTCTGGCAGAAAGCATGATTTTCCTGGTTATAAATCAGCTGGTGATTTAACAAAACCAATTGATTTTACTGAAAGTGATGATAATGAGACCAAGGTGAAAGCTGTGGGAAGCTTAATACAAAATCCTTCGGGCATAATGGATAGCTGTGATCGCCTCCCTTCAGAAAAATTACAGCTATCTGGATTTGTGTCTCCACAAGTCGGTGGTATGAGCAGCTTTATTGATAAATCATCTGAAGGCATTCCTTTGTACTATTTTAAGGAGGATAACAAGAAATTAGCAGGCACTGGTGCTGCAGCTTCTGATTCCTCATTGCCATTTACTTCCCTTGGATTTGGTTCTTCATCTTTGCCTTGGATGGATCCTGTAAACAAGTCATTTAATTTAGCAAATTCAGTTCCAGCACCCAAGCTCGTGTCAGGTTCGATAAGCATTGGCAATAGTTCCACACTGTTGCGGAGAGTTGTACATGAAGTGGAGGACAGGGAAGCTGATCAAACAGCTTATGTGAATAACAAGTTTCAGGATGTTGGGTCTGCTACAACTAAAGCGGGTACCCTAACAATGGAAGACAACGCAGCTGCAACAGATAGAACTGATTTGTCTTCTTTTGCCAAAACATCTATGATTACTGATTCAGGATGGAGGCCTCGTGGGGTTTTGGTTGCTCACCTCCAAGAGCACCGTTCTGCTGTTAATGATATATCCATCTCAGCAGACCACAGTTTTTTTGTTAGTGCATCCGACGATTCTACTGTTAAGGTTTGGGAGTCTAAAAGGTTGGAGAAGGATATTTCATTCAGGTCAAGGTTAACTTATTCTTTAGAAGGAAGCCGAGCTTTATGCGTTACAGTGCTCCAAGGTTCTGCTCAAGTTGTTGTTGGAGCATGTGATGGAACAATACATATGTTCTCTGTTGATTATATCTCTCGTGGACTTGGTAATGTTGTCGAAAAGTATTCTGGTATTGCTGATGTGAAAAAGAATGAAGTGGGAGAGGGTGCCATAGCAAGCCTCTTGAACTACTGTTCAGATGGTGGTGCCTCAAAAATGATTTTGTACAGCACCCAGAATTGTGGTCTCCATCTGTTGGACACAAGAACAGGCTCACATGCCTGGAACACCAAAGTTTATCCCAAAGAGGGCTATATATCATCTCTAGTTGCCGGGCCTTGTGGAAACTGGTTTGTATCAGGTTCCTCAAGGGGTGTACTTACACTTTGGGATTTGAGGTTCTGCATACCAGTTAACACGTGGCAATATTCTCTTGCCTGCCCAATTGAGAGAATGTCTCTCTTTCTTCCTCCTCCTAGTACGTCATTGTCTGCAGCAGCAAGGCCCCTTGTTTATGTTGCTGCAGGTTGTAATGAAGTCTCTCTCTGGAATACAGAGAATGGGAGCTGCCACCAGGTAATGTTGAATTATATTCTTAAGAAAAGAAAGCTAGGCATAAGTGCTTTTAGTTCCGAATACTAGTTGGTAAATGTGGTCAATGTTTCAGTCTATATAACTTGATATTGTCCTTTATCTGGTCTATGAGACATCCAATATAGATATACTTGAAGTGGCTACAATGTCTGGGATTTGAGATTCTTATAAGGAAAGAGTGCCATGTCTGAACCCTTCTCTCTTTCTCTCTGGCCATTCCAGTTTTAGTTTCCTTTTATACTGAAAGTGTTTGGCTAATGAAATCTTTGTTAGCGCGTCTTAACTTCTTGGTGAGAGCTGATAGCTGTTATATGTTTAAGAAATTGGAAAAGTCCTGCTTGAATTGTTTGTCTTGGATGTAAATTTTGAATTTGAAATTCATTAGCACCTTTGGTCTTGTATAAAATATGGATGGTTGGCATGTGTAACTATCATTTAAGATGAGCCAATGTTCTTAGGACATGCTATGAATCACAAACCATGTCTCCTCTCTTGTGACTTTTTCTGGATTTTTACAATTTTGAATTTTTTTCCTGCAGGTATTGAGGGTAGCAAATACTGAGAGTGAGGCTGAGAACTCTGACTTACCTTGGGCTCTGGCGAAGCCATCAAATAAGGCTAATCCTAAACAAGATCTAAGAAGAAATAATGGTTCAAAGTACCGAGTTGATGAATTGAGTGATCCGCCTCCTCGCCTTACTGGCATCCGCGCATTGCTTCCATTACCTGGTGGTGATTTGTTAACCGGGGGTACTGACCTAAAAATACGTCGTTGGGACCATTGCAGGTTTTAGACTGTTTCTCTAGCTCTATGTTAAATTAACCGACTTTTAGCATATAATTTAACGAGGCTATTGCATATTTCAGCCCAGAACGAAGTTACTGTGTTTGCGGACCATCTATAAAGGGGGTAGTTAATGATGACTTTTATGAGACAAAATCTAGCTTTGGCGTACAAATAGTGCAGGTATGTGATTTATCATATAAATTGAGCAGGATCTACTTCTTCCTTTTGCAGTGGTGACTTGGTGAGCTTGTCACATACCATCCTTAAATGGTAGACTTGGTGTGGGTGTTATACTGATTTTTGTGCTCAAATTATATCAAGAAAAACTGCGGAGAAATGAGTGGAAATTATTCGAGAACCATCATAGAAACAAGAACTTAGGGAGAGCTTGGAACAAGGTTTTCTGCCATTGAACTTTCCTGTGCAACACGTCCCCAGTGTTATAGAGGTTGATATCTGGAATTTGCTGGCTGAAATGAAAAATGAGAATTGTGCTTAGAGGGTTTTATGATGGTAGGGGTTGACTGTATGATTTGAAGCAGCTATATTTAGAGGTTATCAGCCAACTTGCCTGAAATCTAACTTAGTATTCTGCTTTTGGTGAAGAGTCACAAAATGTTCCTCTGATGCAGCTACTAGATAACTATTTCATTTGAAAACAAACAGAAAATCTATATACTTACCCATGAAACGAGAAATTGAAGGTATCAACTATCATAATAGCCAATTTGTGCATCAGATAAGTAAACCATACTCTTTTGAATTAACTTCTGGAGATTTCCACGAGTGACGGGACTGTCATCCTTGCCTCTTCATCTCTCTTCTATCTCTCCATCTACCCTGAGTTTTCTTTATGCATCCCTTGTTGTAACGTGTGAGAAATTTACAGTTCCCTTATCTTGTGATTGTTGGACTAATATCTAGCTTTACTTCTGTCATAAAAGGAGGCGAAGAGACGACCTTTGGCCACCAGACTAACGGCAAAGGCAATCCTTGGAGCTGCTGCTATTGATTCCGCTGGGTGCCACCGTGATTGTATTCTCTCTTTGGCTTCTGTCAAATTAAATCAGAGACTTCTGATATCAGGCAGTAGAGAGGGAGCTGTTAAGGTTTGGAAATAAAGGAACCTCGAGATACTGTATATTATTGACATATTTAGTCTCTGTAAATTATGTAGCTAAAGAGGGGAGATCCTTGTGCAGTAAGCAAAGTCCATTACCTGGCCCTCTTCGACTTTTTTCTAGTAACTTGATTTGTACAGTGATGCTGATAGAATAGCATGGAACTTTATTATCTTGGATAGATGATTAGAACCTCATCTCTGCTGAGATATCACGGCAATTACAGAGCATTCACACCGCTCATCTCTTTAGGTGCTGTCAGATTGCAGTGTGCCTTACCTCTCATTATGTTTAGTTTTTCTCAGTGGATGAGGGTGAGAATATTTTCTGAATGTCAGAGCAAATTGGTGCTTATTGGTTGTAATTGCTGGAGTTTGAAAATGAGATTCAGCAATTAATTCATGGTAGTCACTAAAGCCTTATGCGCCAACTTGTGACAAAAAGTATATATATAGAAAAAACTTTTACCTATATAAATAATTTTCTTTTTATATTTGAATGATGTATCTAATCATGACTCATTCTTTAATATTTTACTTTTTATTTACTAAGATATGTTAAGAATATTGTTATTTTTAAATTACTAAGATATGTTAAGAATATGTTAAGAAATGTAATGAGTTGATAATTGCACTGAAGTGCTTAACCAACAACGAAGCTAAAAGAAAGCGTCCGTGGAGAACTGAGAATAGGACTATAGGAGTAACGTAAATTTAGAAGATTCCAAGTCTTAGAATAAAAAGGTACCCAACGACACTCTTTTGATTTTCAAAAGAACGTTTAAACCTAAATAATAAATAATATAACATGTCAGGAATTTTTTGAGCAGATTTTTGCTTGGATTTAGTATTTGTTATAAAGGAAACCTAAATAATAAATAACATAACATGTCCGTAATTAATAGACACGGACTAAACAAACCAAATACAAATACAACCGCAAAGTAAATTAATTCTGATGGATTCATAGTTAACTAAATAAGGAAAGTTTTAAAGCAAATTAATTGTGACACTTCATAATTAGTTCAAATAAGGAAAACTTTTATAACCAAAAATTTAGCTGATTTTAAAGTCTAAAATATTAAAAAAAGTTAAATAATTGTTTTGTCCAGTGTAAATTGAACGATATTTTGTTAAGAATCTTCGTCCTTTTAATATAGTGTATAAATTAAACGATCAAATACGCCGTGTTTTCATGCAGATTATGCACATGTTGCATTGGAAATGTGTTTGTATGAATGCAGATTATGCACATATTGCATTGGAAATGTGTTTGTATGAATGTGAAGCGTAGCACAGAGATTCTTATACATATCTCTAAGGCAATTAGTTGCTTTATACTATGTTTGGATTATATTATCCATCATTTTATAATGTATTGTATTGTATTGTATCGTTTTATGGATATAATATTTGAATAGATTGAATCGTTTGTTGTTGTTAAATAACATTTTTGTTATTTGATTTGACTATATTGTACAGTACTGTAACCGATAAGTTCACTAAAATACCCGCAATTATATAAAATTTATTAAGAATTACACAAAAATTAATTTAAGAAAATCTCTTTCTACTTATTTATCATTAATTATCTAGCTCGGAAACAAGAACAAAAACCTGGGGAAAAAAGGTTAACTAATATTAGCAACAGCAAAAAAGAAAAAACTTAAAACGATGAAAAGAGACAAAGAATCGAACGGAGAGTTGGATAATAAAAAGAACGGGGCAAACCAACTCTAGAAAAAATGGAAGAAGACAAAGTAGATTAATAGGTTGGAGATTTGGAGTTAAAATAAAAAAAGTTATAAATGATAAAAAAGAATTATGGAGTAATAAGTAAGGGCATAATTAGAATAGAAAATAGGAAACGATCCCACTACACCAAATCGGTTGTTTCATAAAATGGGACTTTTGGTTGTTCCGGAATAATTAATTTAACAATACAATACAATCAATTTTAAATAAACAATCAAAACAAATATTATTTTGAGATAACAATATAATACGATACAATAGTTAACAACCATCCAAACAAGCTGTTAAGAAATATGTGAACATAGTTGAAAATCAATTAGACAACTCAATAAAATATAGAGAACTATTCAAGGTTGTAAATATGTCCTGGCCCCATTAAACGAGCTTTTGTGATGTAAATGCAATCGTTGACCAGTTGACTATTATAAATACTCATTGTAATAGTTCATTTGTGGATTTCAGCAAAATTGTTAGAATTTGGTTGGTGAAAAGGAATATTGTGAAACCACATATATTTCTTGTCTCACTTATCTTTAAACAACATAAAATTCTATATTCTAAAACAGGAGATTTATGGTAGTTGACCAGTAAGGACTTGTGATGCTTGTAGGATTAAGCAACTCCCTTAACTTCATGTTGTAAAAACTACCAAAATTCTGCAGAATTTAGTATCTTTAGACCTGTAGTCATTGTGCTCTCGTATTGTGTAGAATTTCTCGCAGCAATCGTTCCAGTAGCATCTTCATTACCGGCTCTTTCTAACTGCAAAATAGTTCATTCCCCGTTAATATCAACTGAAAGTTCGATAATACGTTTCAAATTCAAAGCCACATTGCATCTAAAACGATAATCAAATTTTACACTCCCTTTCATTTTAAACAGACTTCTTCCTGTCATATTCAATCTTCCTCAGTACAGTAGCATCCATCCCGAATAAAATCCGTAGACCTAATCACTGCCCACCATAATTCCCAAATTGCTCTAAACTCTTCTCAAGGCACGTGGCTCTCCTACCACAGAACCCATACGCTACTCCGCCACTCCCACTTCGATTAAACCATCTCCTTTAAGCAACCTCTCGACCTATGCTTTTCATACTTGACCTGCCAACAATTCAACCACCAAAACACCACCCACCATGTCCTTCCTCATTCTTCGCTGCCCAAAATTCTACCTCAAATCATAATCCATCGGTAGCATCCGAACGGATAAATTGTCATCAACTCTAAGACTTCCGAAGATCATCTTTCTCGAGCCATCGACATTAGAAACACCAATTCAATTCTGAAAACCGCTATATATTGCTATCTTTAACAATCGCTTCTCAGGCACCATTTCACCACACCCTGCCCCGATGGCAAATTAAAGAAGACCACAACACCAACGAGCCTTAATGCGTTCAAACAAGAACGACGCCACCACATCACGAATGAGAATTCCTCCACACTCAGAAATATCAAGTCTCGTTACTCCATCAAACAAAGCATGAACACCCATAATCCGATTGCCTTTCCTCCACTGGAATTAAATACCGAACCTCTAAACCATGAACTGAGAAATTCTCCTTCCGAGTCATTCACTGCCGTGATCCATATATAAGCACTTTACCATTTACATCAATACTGCACGATAACCACTCATGAACATCATAACAATCCATGCATAGCCTCAAAACCATAGGCAATACTGATACAGGGTTGAAATGACAGAACACCCTTCCACAGGATGACGACAATAACTCGCTCGAATATGCAGGGAGATACATCATGCGCTATATCTGTAGTACCATTGCAACTTTTCGATGCTCCATTGATAACAAGCGCTCAACATCGCGTAAGAGTGAGTAGGGAGGATATGAAGGCAAAAGCCTTGATGGAATCAAATCGCATGACGAGGAATCAAGAAGGGAAGTGCTCCTAACAGTCTTGTAGCCTCTCGAATATAAGTACAAATATCTCTGTACCGATCCGCAAGACTCTACTAGACTTACTCATGAATCGTGAGACCCAAGTGAACCTAGAGCTCTGATATCAAGCTGTCACGGCCCAAAATCCACTATAGGTCATAACGGCGCCCAACGTCGCCGTTAGGCAAGCTAACAATGAACTACCCACTTAATTATTTATTTTATTATTTTTGAAATGAATCTTATTAGTTAGAGAGATCGATGCATCAAAAATCGTACATGCGTATGATTTAAGTAAAATATAAAGTAGAAGTGTCTCAATGATAAGCAAAATCATAAACAAATTCTAGAATGCCCCAAAATCCGGTGTCACAAGTACGTGAGCATTTACTAAGGGGTACAATAATAATACAACATATGTCCGGAATGTAATAAGACAGGATAAAGTAAATAGTATGGTGGAGACTCTGTGGTACGTAGCCTGTAATGCAGCTCGCCATAAAGTCTCCTCAGCAGTTGTGCCTACGCGCCATGATGACCACCAATTGAACCTGTCAGATCCTGCACATTTAGTGCAGAAGTGTAACATGAGTACGTAAATCAACACGTACCCAGTAAGTATCTAGCCTAACCCCAAAGAAGTAGTGACGAGGGATCGACATGAACACTTACTAGAGGTCCAGTAAAGTAATGTGATAAATCATAAGCAGATATGAAGCACAACAGCAATAATGGGGTAAAACTGTAAGTTGCATAATCTTCCTAAATTTTCTTTAACGATATAAATTTCTCAGTCTCGTGTTCTATCTCAACATCTCAAATATATTAAGTTCCAAAAACCAACGGATAAGGAACACCATAATAAATGTCGGGCATTGGTGGGAGGAAACCCTCGTGAATATTCGACTGCTAGCGATATAACGCACGATTATGCGGAGGTCGTACGGCCCGATCCAGAATAATGTGTACACTGCCGAGGGTCGAGCGGCACGAACCATAGATGATTCTATTATAGTACCGAGTCGTTCGGCCCGCTTCACAAGAAAGATAGGAACTTTTCTAATTACGAGTCACATGCTTACAACACAAATACAGGTGCATAATAATAAATATACCCCGTTACATTTATCAAATATCTAGGCAACAACTTAAGGTGATAAAGCTCGGCCTAATATATTTATATGTTTTTAAATCATTTCAGTTATAATTTTAATTAATTAATCTAGCAAAATGAGTCCAAACAATTTAAATATTACATGATAAAGTCCTAAGTTTGCCCGGACATAACATGCTTTAGCTACGTATGACTCTCATCACCTCGTACGCATGTAGCACCCACAACTAGTAGCACATAACAATTACATCACCTAGGGGGTAGTTTTTCCTTCACAAGGTTAGACAGGAGACTTACCTCGCTCCAAAATTCCATAACTGGCTCCAACGCCTCTTTAACTCCTCAATTCAAAGCCAACGATCCAAAACTAGTCAAACAATCATGAAAGCCGATAAAAATATACTCCAACATCATAATTAATTAATTTATAAAACTTTTCAACTCCGCTCGAAAAGTCAGCAAAATCAATCCTCGGGCCCACATGCCCGAATTCCAAAACTTTTCAAAGATAAATATTACCATAACATTACGAACTCAAATATATAATTTATTCCCAATTCCATGTCTAATTTCGTGGTCAAATTTCAAAACTACCAATATCTAGGTTTTCTCTTAAAATCTCATAATTTCTACAAATTTTCATGAACTTACAAGCCTAGATTTGTATATTTGACTCACAACCTGAAGAAATCACTTACCTCATGCTTGAAGATGAAAATGGTGCTCCCAAATCGCTCTAAAGTCGGCTCCCATGGAAGAAAGGAAGTGAAAATGAGCCAAACCCCCATTTTTAAAACTACACTGCCTAGTCTGACCTTCTTCGCGAACGTGGCAAGCCCCTCGTGTTCGCGAAGCAAAACCAGTTCCACCTCCAAAGCTGCCCTTCGAGAACGAGAATCACAGCTCGCGAACGCGATGCTTTACCAGGTTGATTATCGCGAACGCGAAGCCCAATCCGCGAACACGAAAGTTAAGGAAATCTCCAAGGCCAGCTTTTTCATCACGAACACGAACCTTTGCCGCTCCACCCTTCATGAATGCGTAGCCTTATTCGCAAAAGCGTAGCACAAAAGTCAGTAGCCAACAAATCCTTCTTCGCGAACGCATGAATCCTTCGCGTTCACGAAGAACAAAACCAGAAGCAGACACCAATAGCAGCAACTTAGCCAAACTTGGTCCGAAACCACCCCGAAACACACCCGAGGCCCCCGTCCAAACACATCAACCAATCCCAAAACATGAAACAAACTTGCTCGAGGCCTCAAATCACACCAAACAAGATCAAAACTACGAATCGACGATCAAAATCCTTCTTTAAACTTTCAAACTTCCAAACTTCGACGAATGCGTCCAAATCATATCAAAACATTCCGGAATGACGCCAAACTTTGCGTGCAAGTCATAAATCACAATGCGAACCTATTCCAAGGCTCGAAACCCCAAATGGACATCGATAACATCAAAATTCACTTCAAACCAAACATATGAAATTCTTAAGCCTTCAAAATGCCAATCTTCCATAATAAGCGCCGAATAATTCCGGACCACCCGATACTCAACCCGAAATACGCCCAAGTTTGGAATCACCATGCAAACCTATTGGAACCTTCAAATCCAGATTTCGAGGTTTTTTACTCAAAATTCAAACCTTAGTCAATTCTTCCAACTTAAAGCTTCCGAAATTAGAATTTTCTTTCCAAGTCAACTCCGAACTTCCCGAAATTTAATTCCGATCACACGTAAAAGTCATAATACCTGAAGTGAAGTTACTCAAGGCCTCAAACCACTGAACGATGCGCTAGAGCTCAAAACAACCGATCAGGTCATTACATTACCCTTCACATCGGTAACGTAATGAGTCACGTTATCTTCGGGGTCGGTTGTTCTTTTATATCTCTTGAGATACGACGGCATTTTGAAGGTATTTGGTATGGCATGTGGGGATGCATTCTATTTATACGACTGCTCTATGAATATGTCCGCATCCCTCTTTGGAAATAGCTTAGAGGCGCCCGGTATCTTTTCGACTCGTTCTTAGTGTTCTTTCATTTGATCTCTAAGCGTTTTGTTTTCATTCTCCATTTCTTCCATCCTCTTCAAAAAAGCAACGAGGACGCTATAACCTGCATTGTTAGTAACATTGTGCGTTATACCTGGTGTTAGAGGGTCTGGTTGGTCGCCCTGTTCGTCTTCTCGTTGCACCGTGTGGGCTCTTGCGGTCTCGATGGTCATGCATGGAGTAGGTTTGTTAAGCATGCTTACTAATATATCGGTCAACCATGCTTCGAGGTGCTTTTTCATGGCCGGTGGCATCTCTTCTCCTAAGGACGTGGAGGCCTCTTTTCAACTTGATTTTGTTGTGCCACAAC
>MCJB01001636.1:142478-162621 GCA_002018475.1 Nicotiana obtusifolia
GGGGGGGAAGGGGGAGGGGGAGGCGACCTTCCACGCCTGAGGGAGGTAGTAGGTGTCACGTCATCGCCTAGCATTTTATAGCTCTCATTGATAGCGTTCATGAGGTTGCTAGGAAATTCACCTATCACTTTAGTCCTATCTCCTTGGTTACCTGCCATGTAAGTTTCCCTACATGCAGAGAAAGAGAAAAACCTTGTGGTTTTTTAGGTTAGCAACTCACATGAGTTGTAGATCTAAAGAAAACTATATGATTAGCTAAGAAGTCCCCACGTGCGTGTGGGTTCGATCCCCATAAACGTCGCCAAACTGTTTGATCCAAAATTTAGATCCGGGTTCAACCAATTAGATTTAAATAAAGTAGAGTCAAACTTAGCTAATATTAATATCCAAAAGATATGTTAACCGATTTTGTAGTAGATAATATGTATGTTTGACAGAATGGCAATGAATGTGGACAACACTAACAATATTCAATGACGCAAAAGGAGGAGGATAACATTAAATAACAATAAATAGCAATAAATGACATTGAAGTAAATAAGAACATGTGAGTCTACCCGAAAAGAGATGAGATCTGTGAATATTCCTTCTGGCAATGTATGATTGATAAAAGTTATGCAAGAATCTTAGTAAAAATATATTTCTCGTGTGCTTGCAATAAAGCCAGATGCTCTCTATAAAGTCAATGTATTTTCTTAAAAGTGAATATCTTATGTCCCATTTCCTTGTGCCTTTTTCTATTTATGGGGAATATATACCTAGAATACCCTAATATTACAGGTACAGAGAATATCCACTAGAATATTCTCCTCTGGTGTCTTATCCTAAAACTAGCCGTTATTCACTCTATTACGGTGAGTGCTCGACCTCGACCCTGATCTTCGCTGACTCTTCGATCTCGATCTTGGCTGACTCTTCGACCTTGGTCTTCAATAGCTTCATCGGCTCTGCCCTTTACTTCTTAAGAAATCGCTTCGATATCGAGCAAGCCTTTATCGAAGTCGTACTGGCGACACGTGGCAGTACAGGAGTGCCTCCTTAATATTAAGATGGTTTGATTATGTCAAAGGTAATTCTTGATCCATATATTACTTTATTGATATTGGAGTTTTATAGTATTTGTTTAATTTTATATTTTTCATGCAATTTAGTTATTTACTTTATTAATTGTAGGCTTAGAGTTAAGAGTCTAATAAATAAATAGCGGAATTTTTACTCCTCTTAAGAATTGAAGGGTGTAACTATTCCCCTTTATCACGTAAACTTTATGATGAAGTAACTACAAGGTTACACAATGTCAACTTGTGATTATACCCATATATTTAAATTTAATTATAAGGTAATTTTCTAGACATCCTTTTAGGGGTCGTTTGGTATGTGGGATAAGGTGGGATAATGTATAGGATTGATTGACAGTATAAATTTATCTTGAAAAAATTCATACCGTCAATCAAATATGTTATAAATTTAATCCCGGATTAAATATAAGATATCCTATCTTATTTCCCATTATCACATCAAACATAAGATTATATTATCCCATTTTTTAAGTGAGTAGAATTATAATCCCGGACTATTTTATTCCAGCACCAAACGATCCCTAAGACGTTGGAGTTGGAGTAGCGCAATCATGGACGCAGCAGCTGCGTGGCTGGTGGATTTGATCAAATTCGTTGATGCAGTAGCTATGTTGGTCGTACATAATTTCTTCTGTGGTTTTGCTATTCATTCCCGAAATTAAAGTGCAGGAAGGCAGAGGTTAGAGATCTCAGAAGTCGGGAATCGAAACTGATTCATTCACACTTGTTTACCCTAAAAATCGGATAACAATTGAATTTATATATGGTCTTAAGGATATGTGATCTAATTTGGTACAAATAACGAATAATTAAAGTGAAATTAAAATAAAGTAATAAATGAAGGAATGCAAACCACCCAAGCTGAACAATGATGACCACATTGGTTGGTTCTTCTTGGGCAGGGATCGATTATAATTGAAATTGGGACAAGATAATGAGATGATAATTCAAGAGAGCAATCTATATCTATATTTTTTGATGAGATTCCCAGTCCCTTTACAAATGATTAGACCCCCCTTTATATAGTAGAGGAATCCTACTTTAGGTTATATAAGGTAAAAAATCTCCTGATTTGCTAATTAAACAGTTCCATTGATTCGTGCCGTGATTCCCGCCGCGATGCTCGTCCCACTACGGATATTCTGGATTTCGGTTATTTAGGTTCGAGGGTCCCCCCTCGAGCATGTTTGGGGTCATAATCGGTTCCGAATAACAGGCTCGGTGTTCTGCCCTCGAGCATGTTCGGGGCCAACATCGGTTCCGAATAACGTGCTTGGTGTTCTTCGAGGACGGACATTTTGACCTTGTGTTCTACTTCAACGAAACTCGAGATCGATCTTCAACCCTTCGACTGTCGTGCAACAGTCGAGCCCGATCTTGACCGTATACAGTCGAGCCTGATTTCGACCGTATACAGATAGTCCCCTCGTTTTTCGCAGAATAATGACGAGAAATGATATGAGCCTCAGATCTTCACTATGAGAGCTCCCGATTCTTACTCTGATAAGTGATGATAGACTCATGACGTAAGTGATGCGAGTTTGATTCAGTGACTGATGGTCAAATCCGTAGGTCCAGCCAAAACTCGATTGGATCGATCAACAAAATTTCAATGCCTTGTTGTTCTTCAGACATTCCCGAGCCGTGTTTATGTGGCCATAGCCTCTATAGTTCAGGCAATGCCAAACAAGCTTTGGGTCCTCGGGTTTCGTTAACCCGGAATGGCCTTAGCATTTTAACTCAAGCATTGCCGAATAAGTTTTATGCCCTCGAATGCTGCTAACTTGGAACGGCCTTAGCCTTTAAAGTTCGGAGGTTGCCTAATAGGTCTTATGTCCCCTCGAGTACTGTTAACTCGGAACGGCCTTAGCCTTTTAATTCGGGCGTTGCCAAATAAGCTTTGTGCCCTCGAGTACTGTTAACTCGGAACGGCCTTAGCCTTTAAGTTTGGGGATTTCCTAATAGGTCTTACGTCCCCTCGAGTGCTAATAACTCGAAATGGCCTTGGCCTCTTAATTCGAGCGTTGCCAAATAAGCTTTGTTCCCTCGAGTACTGTTAACTCGGAATGGCCTTAGCCTTTAAAGTTTGGGGGTTGCCTAATAGGTCTTACGTCTCCTCGAGTGCTGTTAACTCGAAACGGCCTTGGCCTTTTAATTCATGCGTTGCAAAATAAGCGTTGTGCCCTCGAGTACTGTTAACTCAGAACGACCTTAGCCTTTAAAGTTCGGGGGTTTCCCAACAGGTCTTACGTCCCCTCGAGTGCTAATAGCTCGAAACGGCCTTGGTCTTTTAATTCGGGCGTTACTAAATAAACTTTGTGCCCTCGAGTACTGTTGACTCGGAACGGCCTTAGCCTTTAAAGTTTGGGGGTTGCCTAATAGGTCTTACATACCCTCGAGTGCTGTTAGCTTGAAACAACCTTGACCTTTTAATTTGGGCGCTGCCAAATAAGCTTTGTGTCCTTGAGTATTGTTAACTCGGAACGGCCTTAGCCTTTAAGTTCGAGGGTTGTCTAATAGGTCTTACGTCCCCTTGAGTGCTAATAACTCAAAACGGTTTAATTTGGGCGTTGCCAAATAAGCTTTGTGCCCTCGAGTACTGTTAACGGCCTTAGCCTTTAAAGTTTGGGGGTTGCCTAATAGGTCTTACGTCCCCTCGAGTGTTGTTAACTCGAAATGGCTTTGGCTTTTTAATTCGGGCATTACGAAATAAGCTTTGTGCCATCGAGTACTGTTAACTCGCAACGGCTTTAACCTTTAAAGTTCGGGGGTTGCCTAATAGGTCTTACGTCCCCTCGAGTGCTAATAACTCGAAACGGCCTTGGCCTTTTAATTCGGGCATTGCCAAATAAGCTTTGTGCCTTCGAGTATTGTTGACTCGGAACGACCTTAATCTTTAAAGTTCGAGCATTGCCTAATATGTCTTACGTCCCCTTGAGTGCTGCTAACTCTAAACGGCGTTGGCCTTTTAATTCGGGCATTGCCAAATAAGCTTTGTGCCCTCGAGTACTGTTAACTTGGAACGGCCTTAGCCTTTAAAGTTTGGGGGTTGCCTAATAGGTCTTACGTCCCCTTGAGTTCTAATAACTCTAAACGGCCTTGGCCTTTTCATTTGGGCGTTTCCAAATAAGCTTTGTACCCTCGAGTACTATTAACTCGGAACGACCTTAGCCTTTAAAGTTCGGGGGTTGCCTAATAGGTCTTATGTCCCATCGAGTGCTGCTAATTCAAACGGCCTTGGCCTTTTAATTCGGGCGTTGCCATATAAGCTTTGTGCCCTTGAGTACTGTTAACTCAGAACGGCCTTAGCCTTTAAAGTTCGGAGATTGCCTAATAGGTCCTACGTCCCCTCGAGTGCTAATAGCTCGAAACGGCCTTGGCCTTTTAATTTGGGCGTTACTAAATAAGCTTTATGCCCTCGAGTACTGTTGACTCGGAACGGCCTTAGCCTTTAAAGTTCGGGGGTTGCCTAATAGGTCTTACGTCCCCTCGAGTGCTAATAACTTGGACAGTCTGAGTTTGTTTTTCGGACGATAGTCACCGAGTGAGAAAGTAATTATTCGAACTCAAATTAAGGCGGCCTATAGGTTCATTTTTCGGACTGCAGTCCCCGAGTGAGAAAGTGATTATTCGAACTCAGATTAAGGCGGCCACAGGGCTCGTTTTTCGGACTGCAGTCCTCGAGTGAGAGAGTGATTATTCGAACTCAGGTTAAGGCAGCCCTTGGGTTCGTTTCCTTTGGGGGATCAGAAGCGGGGAGTTCCTTGAGAAATGTAAAGGAGAAGCTTTAAAAGACAAACCGTTTGCAAAAAAGAGATTTCACTTAATTTCGCCATGTACGACGTACAAGTTTTGTATCAAGGTTCGATTTGTCTATGTGAGCACGGTTCATTTGACCGTTTTGCCCTTTCATTAAATCTTATTGATCGAGACCCTTCAATCCTGAAGTCTCTTTCCATGCTAAAATGTATATCAGAGGGTAAGAACGTAAGCTTCGGGCTATTGTCGTGATCATCACCACCGGTTCGTTACTGGCCTTCGATTCTATGTTAGCACGATTTACTTGTTGCCTCGTTAAAAACCTTGTCATAAAACCCATTTGGGAAAAAGCCGGTCCAAGGGAAAAAGAGTGCAACACGTGCTTTCAGACCCAACATTTCGTATTATCCCTTGTTTGCTACCTGCAAACGTTAGTTTAAAATGTAAATAAAATAAAGAAAAGGGCCGTACCTTAGCAGTGATATCGCTTCAGGTGAGTTATTTTCTAGTCGTTCACCGTTCATCGTCCCGAGCTTGTAAGATCCCTCTCCGGTGATTTCGATGATAAGGTCCTTCCCAGTTCAGTCCTAGCTTTCCCTAGTTCGAATTCTGTGTGTTCGGTGTAACCTTTCTTAGTACCATGTCCGTGACGTCGAAGCATCGACAGTTGGTCCTTCTGTTGCAATACCTCTTGATTAATTGCTTTTGGATAGCCAACCGAACAAGGGCGGCTTCGCGCCTTTCATTTAAAAGCTCCAGGTTCGTATTCATGGCCTCGATGCTTTATAAGGCCCGATGAACCTATTGAAGCTGTTTTTGGTCATGAGTCCCTGGTTGCTCTAGCCTCGGTTTTCCCTCCTTTCATTTCTTATTGAGTTCCGCCCGGACCCACTACTCCTTCTATCTCCATTATATGGCTGATACCGATCCCTATTTGGTCTTGGTTCGCGATCAATATCTCTTTTGGCTCCGTCGAGGGTCCTTTTGGGATAGATAGACCCCAAAGGGGCCCCGAGCTGATCATCTTCGACTCTGATTTTTGATTGATATCGGATATGTATATGTAACGGCCGGATATTCTATTAAGTTCTGCTTTAGTTGTATGAAGCCACCGAGCTCCGAATATTAAGTCCCTGAGTGAAGACTTGAATAGCCCAATCATCGGCGACCGGCGGCAGATCCATCCGTTCCATTTGAAACCGGGACACGAACTCTCTGAGCATCTCGTTATCCTTTTGTTTGACTTTGAAAAGGTCTGATTTCCTGGTCTCGACCTTGATGGCACCTGCGTGCGCCTTTATGAAAGAATCTACTAGCATGACAAATGAGTCAATAGAATTAGGAGGTAAATTGTGATACCATATCATAGCTCCCTTTGACAGGGTCTACCCAAATTTTTTTAATAGAACAGACTCGATCTCATCGTCCTCCAGGTCGTTCCCTTTGATAGCACATGTATACGAGGTTACATGTTCATTTGGATTGGTCATTCCAATATACATGGGTATTTCGGGCATACGGAATTTCTTGGGGATCGGCTTCGGAGCCGCGCTTGGCGAGAAAGGTCTTTGCATGAACTTCCTGGAATCCGAGCCCTCCAATACCGAAGGTGCTCCTGGGATTTGGTCTACCCTGGAACTTTAGGTTTCCACTTTTTTGTTGTTGGACTCGATCTTTTTGTCCCTTGATTCTAACCGTTTTGTCAGCTCCTCGAGCTTCTTTATAATCTCGGGGTTAGTCCCCGATTCATGTTCATTCGACCTTTCTATGACCGATTTGTCCCTATCGGGCAATTTTCCGGGATAGGTCGGGCTCATCCCTGTTCGGTGCACGGCTTTGGTTTTGTAACTGAGCTATTGCCGCCTGTTGAGCCTGCAATATTTCGAAGATCACTCGTAGGCTGATCCCGTCGTCTTTAACGTTTTAGGTGTTTCGAGTTGCCAATCGGACTTCCTTATAAACGCTATTCCCGAGGTCGGTAGGCAGGTTTGTATCGACAACCACATGCGAATTAGCGTCAATCTGATCTGCGATCGGAATCTCCTTATCGGGCGCTACATTATTATTTTCACCTTGGTGACCGGATGCGAAGTCGACATGCAGTGGTGCCAATTGAAAGTTTGACATCTCTGTATTATAGCCTGGAATCAAAGACACTTCAAAGAGCAAGTGTGAAACAGTGTATGTTATGGCGATTTGTATCAAATGACCACTATTATCCTCATCCCCACGGTGGGCGCTAAACTGTTTACTCTAAAAATCGGATGACAATTGAATTTTTACGCTGTCTTAAGGATACGTGATCTAATTTGATACAAATGACGAATAATCAAATTTCAATTAAAATTAAGTAATAAATGAAGGAATACAAACCACCCAAGCTAAACAATGATGACCACGTTGGTTGGTCCTTCTTGGGCAGGGATCGATTATAATTGAAATTGGAACAAGATAATGAGATAATGATTTAGGAGACCAATCTATAGCTGTATTTTTTGATGAGATTCCCAGTCCCGTTACAAATAATTAGACCCCCCGTTATATAATAGAGGAATCCTACTTTAGGTACAACTCTATATAAGGTAAAAAAATCACCTGATTTGCTAATTAAACGGTTCCATTGATTCGTGCCGAGATTCCCGCCGCGATGCTCGTCCCACTACGGATATTTTGGCTTTCTGTTATTTAGGTTCGAGGGTCCCCCCTCGAGCATGTTTGGGGTCAGCATCGGTTCCGAATAACGGGCTCGGTGTTCTCCCCTTGAGCATGTTTGGGGCCAGCATCTCTTCCGAATAACGGGCTCGGTGTTCTTCGAGAACGGACATTTTGACCTCATGTTCTACTTCGACAAAACTCGAGGTCGATCTTCAACCCTTCGCGTTCCGAGCCCGATATGTCGTGCAACAGTTGAGCCCGATCTTGACAGTACACAGTCGAGCCCAATTTCGACCATGTACAATACGTATAAATATAATATGATAAATATCTAATTACTATTATAAAATAAAAACTGTAAAGTAAATAAAACGAAGACAAGTATAGAGAGAGAGATTGATATATTATTAAACTTCAAACTAATGCACTTAATGAACTGAAAACTCCTCTATTTATAGAAGAAGGAAGCAGCTGCGAGGCTTTTCTTGAGCTGCTTGTAAGCTGTCTGCATGAGCTACTTGCAACCTGCCGGTTTAATAAGAAGCTGCTGCAAATCATTTCATTGAGTTGCTTGCAGCCTGCATCAGCTGCTTGTAGATAAACTTCAATAGAGTACCAAATGAATAATCTTCTTCAGGAAGATTATCTATACGGAGTAATAAATGGACATCTATATTGTAATTATTTTCATAACACTCCCCCTTGGATGTTATTAAAAGATATTGTGCCTTGTTAAAACCTTACTAGGAAAAATCCAGTGGGAAAAATCCTAGTGAAGGAAAAAGAGTACACATATTTAGTATTACGCAATTCTAACTGCCTCATTAAAAATCTTACAAGAAAAAACCCATGGGAAAAACTTTAGTAAGGAAAAAAGATACATCGCGTATTTCACTTCCCCTGATGAAAACCTTGTTCCAAATATTTGATTCTTCGCATACCAATCTTGTATACCATCTTCTCAAAAGTTGATGTTGACAAATATTTAGTGGAAAAATTTGCTGGATCGTCACTTGAATGGATTTGTTGCACATCGATGTCACCATTTTTCTAAAGATCATGTGCGTATAATAATTTTGGTGAAATATGCTTCGTTCTATCTCCTTTTATAAATCCTCCCTTTAATTGGGCTATGTATGCAATATTTTTTCGTATAATATTGTGGTTCTTTTTATCACATTCCAACCCACATTTTTCTCGAATAAAATGAATCACTAATCTCAACCATACGCATTTCCTACTTGCTTCATGAATAACTATTATCTCAGCATGATTTGAAGAAGTAGCAGCAATAGATTGCTTTGTGAAGCGCCATGATAGGACAATACCTCCACATGTAAACACATACCCGATTTGAGATCGAACTTTATGGGGATCGGATAAATAACCTGCATCTGCATAACCAATATGATCTGCACCACTTTTGTTAGCATTAGCAAGATACATAAGTGCACCAATTGCACTGAGATAGAGTATTTCAGGACCAAGGAGTTTCTCATCCGCTTCTAGAGGTCATAACGGATCCTTATTCACTTCAAGTATCGAACACCCATTAGGTGTACTTAATGGGTGCGCTTTGTCCATGTAAAAGCGTCTTAAGACATTTTCTATATAGATAGATTGATGGATAAAGATCCTGTTTGTTAAATATTCAATTTGCAGACTAAGACAAAATTTTTTCCTTTGGAGCTCTTCCGGAGTTCCCATGAGATATTTTATGTCATTAACACAAACAACAAGTATAACAAACTCTAATGTTGTTTTCTTTATAAAAATGCATGGACAAATGCCATCATTTATATAACCTTCATTCATCAATTCAGTGAGGCGATTATACCAGATACTCCCTAATTTTTTTAAATCATACAAAGATTTTTGTACTCTGATTGAGTAGATTTCTCGAGATTTTAAATTATATGCTTCAAGCATTTTAAATCCTTCAGGAATTTTTATATAAATTTGATCAAATGAGTCATATAGGTTTTGACTTGCATCTAAATGGCATGACATCTTCAGATGCCTGGACTACAAGTTTGATCCTCACAATCTTTTATAATATTGTGCTATATTGTATCAAATATATCATCGACGATAATTTTGTATCGGTTTGCAAGTGACATAACTTGTTGAGATCTCATTGCTTTCTTTATTTTCAGGTACCTGAACTTCTTCTGGAGTTTCATGAAATATTATGTTGTGGGCTCTTCTAGAGCTCATTTCCTCCTTATTATGATCATTTTGATCATTTGCTCCTATCCTTTTCAAAGATTGTTACCTTTGGAACCGATCCGCTTAATACGCTTCATGCGTGCAGTAAACTTTATCCTTCAGGGACTTTAATTTTAATAGGAGCATTTGTAGCTAAAATATGATATTTAATTTTAAATCAGCAAATGCTTCTGCATTTGACTTGAATTATGTTGTAAGTGAGGATCATATTAATGATAATTCAGTTCATATAGTATATTTTTTAATTGTTTATTCCATCCCCCAAATATTAGAAAAGCTAACTCATATCCCCAATCTTCTTGAGAAACCGATCTTTGTGCATTGTGGTAGAGAAATTAATCATATACCACACTTCAAAAGTTCTTAGATAGTAAAAATATTTAGTTTCTGATTCTAAACTAATTGTGAGGGGAGGACTTATCATATTTTGTTGGTCTGATGCATACAAGTGCTGCTGTATGCAATTTAGAAAATCTTAGACCAACACATGAGGCTTTGTTCTCATAAGTAATAGTTTAGCCACTAATAGGAGGTATTCAATGCTAAACTAGCTTGGATATAAACCAACATCATCAAAATGACTATCTTGGTTTCATAATCTGAAAAATATGCTCTTAACTGAGAAAGGAAATTTCAAATGCTAAACTGCATGTTGACAATAATCGCACATGTAACTATCTCATATATGCATCTATAAGTGATTCGCATGATAGGTGAATGGGCCCATATTCACCTTTTATATATTCCAGAATCTAGGGGTTTTAGTCCCAACTTTAGCTGGTATAATCAATTTATTATGAGAATAAGCAACACAAGAGAATTCTTGAAGAATCTTTTAGTTCTTCAGTATATGCTTATCTGTATTCTCAAATAGCTCATTTAAAAATGGCAAATGAAAACTTCAAGTTTATCATGACATGTGCTATCTCTAAGTAAACTTCTATATGGCATAACTTTTGCATCAGTAAACTTTTGATTTACTGTGGTTACTTTTGTATCAGTAAATTTCTGGTTTACAGTAGCTATTTTTGCCTCAGTAAAACTTCTGGTTTACTGTGACTGCTTTTGCATCAATAAACTTCTAGTTTACTGTGATACATGATATAGTACAAATCGAAGAATAAGGTGGGCACTGTGACTGCTTTTGCATCAATAAACTTCTAGTTTACTGTGATACATGATATAGTTTCCTCATGATTGTGGAAACATGAAGATTTTCAATCTTCCAGTCATTTGTAGTCTCAATATGATAGCCATTTGTATTAGTAAACTTCAGAATTACTACAATATATGTTTTGAGCATAATCATGTAATATGAATGACATATTTGTATATAAGCTCTTCGAGAGCCTTCATTTATCATAAACAATCTAAAATTTATTAGATGCTACTGGTGTCATGTGTCTTCTAGACAAACAGTTAGCTCTTCAGGAGTTGTTGATACATTTTGTACAATCAAATATTGCTCCGACACTTCTGGTATCATGAAATCATAATAAAATAAATAATATAAAATAATTATTTAAGCACAAGAAAACACCTCTTCATAATATTTTCCTACTTCAGGAGGAAATTTTCATTGTGTTACTTCTTCAGGAGCAAATTTAAAATACGAAATATTGAGTATATATTCTCTCAATCATATTAACTCTTCTGGAGGTGAATTGTAATATATTTACATCAAGAGCGCGTTCATATTTATGGCTTTATTAATATTATCACATTCACTTCAGGGAATGGATTAATATTTATCAAAAATTCTCATCCTTCAGGAAATTGAACATAATTATCTGAACGCGCATAATCACATCAAATTGTGATGCTTCAACCTCTTTTAATATACTACTTCAGGAGCAAATCGAGGCGTGCATGTAATATAGAGAATATTTCTCTAGCTTATCTTTAATTGTAACCATAGAAAGCCTAAATTATCACTTTTGGTGGTCATAGGCATATACCACTTCTGGTGGTTAACAAAATTTAGTTATAATGAGATATACGAAACATAACCACTTTTGGTGGTTGTATATTTCTTGCAAACTCTGCTGAGTTTAAGTGGATCTAACAATGTTATCCACTTTGTAATCCTTTATTAAGATAATTAGGATGAAAACAAATACCAAAATAGGTACTGTGTACGTAACATATAACCAAGCAAGCGATGATAAAGATATTAAAATATAAGCAAAAGGCTCAAAGTAAATTAGGCAAATTTGGCCACTCCAGATAAAAGTGATATTTACATCACTACTGCCAAGAAAAAAAACTCACCACCTCAAGGATATAATTTGCCTTATGATGCTCGGAATGAACAAGATTTAACCACGGACATAAGAGTGTCGCCTTACATCGGAGATGAACACTGAAATAGAAATTAAATTCAAAGTAAGTGCTCAAAATGACAGAGTTTCGTGCTTATAACGTGTTATAAAATAAAAACTGTAAAGTAAATAAACCGAAGACAAGTATAGAGAGAGAGAGGTTGATATATTATTCAACTTCAAACTGATGTACATAATGAACTGAAAACTCCTCTATTTATAGAAGAAACGAAGCAGCTGCGAGACTTTTCTTGAGCTGCTTGCAAACTGCCTGTTTAATAAGAAGCAGTTGCAAATCAAATCATTGAGTTGCTTGCAACTTGCCTGAATCAGTTGCTTGTAGATAAACTTCAATAGAGTACCAAACGGATAATCTTCTTCGGAAAAATTATCTATAGCGGAGTAATAAATGAACATTCACCTTATTATTATTTTCATAATAATTACCCTACAAAATCGAAGATTTTAGTATTTGTTACTGTATTTTGTTATTTAGTATGATACCGGATTTAAGTTATTAAATTTTCTAGTATTAAGTAAGATACTTGGTATTTAAAAAAGTACTACTGAAGTAGCGATACAAACCAAAATATATACTACTAAGTTAGAAAATGCACATATTATTAATTACAATATTTTAAGTTACACGATACTTTTATTTGACATTCATATTGAGGTTGGTAGTTCTTGATGTATTCTCCAAGTTAAACAACTAACTATAAGCAAGTAACAAGAGATTTTCAATAATCAAATTTATTTCTTTTATATACTTTTTTCCTCTCTAAGGTATTAATACTTGCTGGTTTTGAGCAATAATTTTATTGATAATCAGATGAACTTAGAATATATTTTTAAAATTTTTGTGAGTACTTTAATTAATGAGAATATTAGAGTCTATGATCCTATTTATATTCAAGCCAAGTAAATTAAAGTTATCGGATCAAATAAATCAACACCGAAAAAAGAAAAGTCGCATCATATTAAATATAATTTGATATGATATTGATATAATATTTAAGAAATCAAATATAAAATTTCGGATGGAATATTTAAATATCATACTGCACCAATTGACAAACAGCCTACGTATAAAGCATCAATTGGGTGATAGCGCGAGGTTTTGGTAAGAGAACCACGTGTTTTTCAAATGGGCAACATGTACTGGCAAGGAACGGGAAAGAGCGCATTTTACTTGGCTGACTATCTACTGTTCTGTCAGCCAGTTGTGTACTTTATCAGTTACCCATTAATTACCTTATTTGCGTGCACAACAACTCTTCACTGCTCGTAAAAGAGGAAAAAGGCCAATGTTGGAATTTGGGTTACAACTCCATCGGTGCCGCCTCAATAATTATAGCGCAACTTTGTTTTTATGTGGTTAATGTCCGGATCAACTCGTGGGTCACTTTGATTAAATTTATAGGATATTTATTACTCGCATCAGTTCACATTAGGTGATTTTTTAATTTTTTTATGATTTAAAATAAGTGATTTTTTTCAATTTAAAAAATAAATTAATTATTATGTTTATTTCATCGAGCCTCTCTCCAAGACATTGCCCAGATCGTTACGTTTTTCGTGCGGATAGGAACTTATCCAACAAGGAATTTCGCTACTTTAGGACCGTTATAGTTACGGCGCCGTTCACCGGGGCTTCGGTCGCCGGTTCCCCTGTCATTAGGTCACCAACTTCCTTGATCTTCTGATACTGGGCAAGCATCAGCTCTCATACATGGTCTTACGATTTTGCGGAGACCTGTGTTTTTGGTAAACAGTCGCCCGGGCCTGGTCACTGCGACCCTTTTTTAGGAGTGTTTATGTGACGAGATAGTAAAGGTTAATATGATCAATTTCTTTGCTAATTAATATTAAAAGGTAAATTTCTTAATCTTTGTGAAAACAACAAAAAAATCACTTACTGTAAACCAGAGGAAATACATATTACTCATACAAGTATATCTAATATATTTATCTTCGTTGAAATTTGAATGTGAGATCGCATTATTCTCGACTCACATTATTGACGTGAAATTACTCAATCAAATTATCTAAGAATATAAAATATTTATATGAAATCTCTTTGATAAATTGACAAGCTGATATGAAAATAACTACTACTACTGATTAACATGTTATCTAGGTTAAACTATCCAGAAATATTGCATGTAGAGAAAATCTTTACATTGTCCAATTACAATTGAAATATATTATATATAGGGCTAACAAATAAATTTAGTTCCGTGAGACTTATATTGTGCAAATTTGATCAATCTGATTCAATACTATAACAAGCAAAATTTAGTGACGATAGAAAATATGACTTAATTAAGAGAGTGCGAAGAGAAGAAGCTGGCATACGGTTACAATACGTTTTTTCTCAAAACGTAAGTGACTAGTAACACGCACCGTGTATATAAACTCTTATATTCATCTGGTTATATATCTTAATGTGGCAATAATTTACTCTACTTTGTATTAATTGCTGGTAAAGTTTACCTGTGTGACTGAGATTAGAAATAAATTGTACGTATTAGCCAATTATATATTCTTACTTCTACTTTAATAGCAGTATCTGATACTCTACATATATAGTATCTCGACCGACTTGCATGAAATTTGTCATGTTTATCCTAAAGCGGTACCAAAAGAAAACCCACCGAAGAGAGAGTGTGTGTATATTTCAGCTTATCTCCTCGAGAGGATATCCACAATCTCAACGGAGGACCTGCATTCCTTCCAAGAATTTGTAAGTTGGATTAGTCGATAGTAATGGCATTTCCTTTCCGAGAATCGTTTTCTATTGTTTCAAACTCAAAACACTTTAGCTTGGCATTTCCCCATCACCTCATGCACAGAGGCGGAGAGATAGATTTGAAGATTGTAGATTCGAGATTTTTTAAGTTATTAGGTTTTAAATTAATAATTTATATATATTTAATAATTTTTTAAGATAAATATGATTTGAATCGAAACTACTGAGTTTGGTGATGTGTAAAAATTTGCTGCTTTCATACTTCTTCTTCCTGCTATGCTCTTACTTTCCCACCGCTCCGTGAGAGCCTTTTCTTCTCACTTGAGAGATGCGATTTGAAAGAAGAGAAGAGGTTCTATCAGTTTATCACCATCCCCCATCTACTAACTATAACTCAACTTCAAGGGAATAATGAAATGCAAAAAAATCCTTTACCTGAGAGCCGTTGCTGATATGATCTTTTCTGGGCGTGGGCGAGAGAAAGTCTTTTTAGTCTTCCGTTTTTTCGGTGATATCTATAAGAAGGAATACCTGTCTCAAGGTAAGCAGAACTTCCCGGCTCAAGTGAAATGATACTGGCCCAAGGTAATTCAATTCTTTAGTTTGTGGCAGATAATTTTAGAAAACTCTCAGTTATTAAGGTCACTGCTTAATATACACAGCCCCTGGCCTCTACCCCTACTCTAGTCAGCTTTCTATCTTTTTCTCCAACCTTCGATGATCCTCCTACAGGCAAATCATCGAAGTCAAGAAAAAATGATAGACTTAATCCGATATCAATATTTGGTCCCTAATCTGAGTTTTAAAGTCTGGATTTCTTCCTAAAGCTAAAATAAGGGCCAGGCCTCGATCGCCCCTGCTCTTGCAAACTGGGAAGCCTCTCGTTTATTTCATATTGTCACTTCATATTTCCTGAAAAGATTTCTCGGATATTAAGTCATTTTCGGTGTAAATACATTCCTACATTCTACCATCCCCACACACACCCAAAAGAAAAAAAGAAGAAAAAACTTAGATAGAAAGTTCACCAAATTAAAATGCAAATAATGACTTCTATCGCTTTTGAATATAGTTCATTTGCCTTCGCAATAATTTTTAACTTTTAACTTTAAGCATTAATATTTTATTAGGCACTGAATTTAATAAAGAAAGAAATATTTTTAAAATTTATGATAGTAATATATTATTTATAACGATAAAATAATGTCAGTACCGATAAAATAATTTAATTTTAAAAGTTAAATTATTTTCTAATATAAAAATATGTTATTTTTTCTTAAATAAATTATAAAGAATATAGTGTTAACTGTTAAGGAATACCAATTTAATACTTCTTTTTGTTATTTTTATTAGCAGTTATAAAAAAATGTTTTCCTGAAAGATATTTCCACTCTTCAACAAACATTAGAAATCCTTTTTCCTTTAAAATTATAATTCATTTTTTACAAATAAATTTCAGAAAATGTTTTGTCATTATCAAACAGGAGGTCTGAATGATCTTGAATCTTGTCTTTTCTAGGGCATCCAAGTCGATCTTAATTGTTTCGGCCGCATCAATGATGTTTGTTGCTTGTTTAACCGCACTAATAGACTGATTGGTCAAGTTCTTAAAATCAATTTGTTTTAAAAAATATTTTTTTAAAAGTGTTCTTAAGAAAGTACTTATGAAAGTCAGTTTATGTTTGATTAATTAATTTAAAAATTATTATTGAGCAGTAATTAATATTTAATCAAACTTTAAAAAGTATTTTTCAGTATATTTTTCTCAAAATACTTTTTATTTAAAAAAAATTATGAAGAAGCTATTTTTTTCTACTTCTCAAAAACTACTTCTGCTTCTACTCAAAAGCATTTTTTTCCTTTTAAATTAGCTTAGCCAAATACCTTAATTTGGATAAAAGCTCTTTGGTTCAAGAAAAAACTTTTGGCACAAAAATGCTCGGTCAAACAGGCTATAAATCTTGAGCAATTTATGCAAAATACCATTGAGCTTAAAATAATTACCCTACACATTTAAAAACTATTTACAATATGTACCTACTCAATTTAAACAAATTACCTCTGCCTATGCACATGGATTAGTTTGACTTGACTTGAATTGGCTATGCTTTGTTTGACTTGATTTGTTCGGCTTGGCTGAATTGGCTTTGCTTAGCTTGGTTTAGTAGCTTAGTTTGACTTCATTTGATTAACTTTAACTGAATATTAACAAAATAAGTAGGGGACAAACCATATGAGCAGGGGCGAATAAATAATTTCTCTTGCCTGGGTATTTGCCAAGGATCTCTATAAATCTTTGTCATCCCATAATACAGATTTTGTGATGGAAGGTACTATCACCTCTAGGAGTACTATTCTTTGATCCTGTGGAATCCAAGAATTTAAAGTCATGAATTAACTATTTTTATGACTTACTAGTTTTTTTTATTTTAAATAAGTAACAGTGTTTGAGCATGCAGCTAGGGCCACAGGGCCAAGCTTTTAGATTATTTAAGTAGGTTGGTTGACGGATCAGACATAAAAATTTCCGGAGCATATAAACTAGGATAAAAAAAATAAAGCATTGGAAAAATCCTAAGAAAATACGCCCGCCATGTGGTCATTTCTGGTTTGTGTCAGGTGTGTATATAGGTCGGGTTGATTCAGATTTTTTAATTATCAAACCAAATCAATTGAGTCGGGTTATTAAATCTAAAGATCAAACCAATCCAATTTTTTAATCTCGGTTTTTTTCCGGCATTTTCGAATTTTCAAGTATTTTCGGATTTTTTCCATAGAGCTTTTATAGCACAAAACATAGAATTTGTGCTCCAAATATTTCTTTAATCCTAGTAAGACATAACTATATAAGGTATTTGTCAAGAAAATAACATAAAATATAACATGAGCTATGACATTGTACTAAAATATTCAACAATCTAAAATTATTAAGTTGCTAAAATAAGGACAACTAATAAGTAATATTGTTTACATGACTAAACACTAAAAAAAAAAAGTTATGCATTTTATCTAAACCATGGGAAAACTTAAAAAATAGATATCCAACACTATTTTCATTCCTCGTATAATTGAATTGAATGTCTTTTCTTAGTATTGATATTGATTTGATTTTGGTATGAGATATATTTGAGTTATTAACATTTATGGGCTATAAAACTTAGTGGAGCATTCAAAAATTATAAGTCCAAGCTTGAAATAATACGTTAAAGATAAAATTATAAAAAAGTTTAAGAAATATTTGTAAACTACACTACAATAAATATTTTTATATATTAAATATATTTAAAACTTCTAGACATGTAATGTCGGGTTAGTTTGGTTTCGGTTTGACTTTTTTTAATTAAAACCAAACCAAACCAATTATGGTCGAGTTTTTTTTTCCAACACCAAACCAAATCATAGTCGGATTTTTTCTTCGATTTGACTCGAATTATTAATTTGGTGTGGTTTATCGGTTTTCTTTGTATACCCCTAATTGTTTGTACGAAGAGTTTACTTCATTGATAAACCACAATTTCTTTAGAGTTTTTGGTTAATATATTCCTTATCTATGGAAGTTGGCTTACTTTTATCCTAAGATATAATTGAGAGCATTTTTAATCCCCTTAACTTTGTTAAAATAGAGCACATTGATCCCACTAACATGATCATGTTAAAAACTAACGGTGGTATGCCCTGAAGCTTCTCAAATAATGAACCCCTCTAGGTTCTGTAAAATAGTGACTACCCCACCTTTCACCCAAGGAGTAATTAATGGAGGAAATATCTCTTTTCAAAATAGCTATGAAAATTTCAATGATGATACTATAATTTTTGTTGAATGCACATTTTATTAAAAAAAACAACATTCATTTGAATGTGTATTGTGTTCAGAATCCCTTAACTAACAAAATTTATTTGGTTATGCCGGTTTTCAGTTTTATAAAAAACTGATTCCAAGAGTTGTACTGTTATTCCTTTAATTTCAGTGCATTCGCGTAACCTAACTTCGACAGTTCCACAGCAAAGCCAAGTAGTTCGAGAATAACTATTACCAGAGAAGACAGAGATACAAAAGAGAAACTGAATCACTATCATATACCTTTAAAATATGGAAACATTACTAATTGAACAATCTAGTCCATACATTAAACTAAAACTTCAAAGCACATAAATAGAAAAAAGAAATTAATAATTACCCATGAGGGGATTGATTAAGTCGACCCCTACTTACTTAAAGAGAAAAACTTCATAGGCTGTCATCTCCACTTAATACAGCAAAGGCAAAAATATAGAATCACTAATGGAGTTGGGGGAAAAATCGCAGATGAAGTTGGATGGGTTCAGTGTTTACAAAATCACATGCGTGTCACGTGGGTTACTCTTTAACTAGTTTCTACTTTCTATTAGAAGACTAAAAGTGCTCCACTTTAGGGAAGTCAATGGACTAAAGATGCTCAGGATTAAATTTAAAGGATAAAACAATTTTAGTCGAAAATTGTTCTTTTTAGGTGGTCCGCTGCTGCGACCATTTGCATAACCTTTTAAACGTGCTACTTCTCCAATAACAAGATCCTCATTTCTTGCTTCTACACTGAAAATGAATACTGCAACGGCAGGAATCATATAGCAATTTCCTCAAAGAATGAACGGTATTTCTTAGAATGAAAATATCAAGGACAGAAGCTGTTCCTATTTCCCAAGAATGAATTGTAACCTTGAGAATAAAAATGTTTAAGAGAGGCCATAGAGGTACAGAAGTAAATAAAAATCACCAACAAACGAAATTAAAGACATGATAAAGACATTACTGAATCCGTACACGTTCGATGTACAGGTACAGCATGATCCTTCATACAAATGGGATTTACAAAGTAGAGGCGCCACCAGACACTACTAAAAATCAGGTAAAAAGCGACCGGAAAAAGCGACCAAAGTTGGTCCCCATATGCCCAATAGCGACCAAAAAGCGACCAAAATGGTCTGGTCACAATTTAGTTGGTCCCTCTTCAATAGCGACCAATCTTGGTCGCCATCTAGCGACCAAAGTTGGTCGCCATTTTCAAAAAAAAATAAATTAAAATCTGCTCAATTGCGACCAAAGTTGGTCGCCCATTTGGTATTGTAAATTTTCTGTATTTCTACAATAGCGACCAAAGTTGGTCGCCATTTGAGAAATACAGAAAATTTAAAATACCAAAGTGGCGACCAACTATGGTCGCTTATTGAGTATTTTTAAATCTCTGTATTTTCAAAATAGCGACCAACTTTGGTCGCTATTTGAGAAATACATAAAATTAAAAATACTTAAAAGCGACCAAAGTTGGTCGCTTTTGCAGATTTTAATTTATTTTTTTTTGAAAATGGCG
>MCJB01001637.1:0-14585 GCA_002018475.1 Nicotiana obtusifolia
TATAAGAGGGGGAGAATGTGACGATCCGGTAAATCGTCTCATGGGTTACTGCTCCGTCTTTCCCAATATCTGTATCATTATGCCTCGTTATCCGTATTTTAGGTAATTTAGTTGAGTAAGTTGAATTCGGAGTGAAATCGGTAAGAAATGAGACACTTAGTCCCTTTTAAGAAGGCTTAAGATGTGAAAGTCAACTGGATGTTGACTTACGAGTTAGAAGGCTCGGATGTGAATTCCGATGATTCAGTTAGTTTCGGGAGAGGATTTATGACTTAGGAGAGTGATCGGAATTAGTTTTGGAAGTTCCGTGTAGGATTAGGCTTGAATTAGTGAAGTTAGAATTTTGGCGATTTTCGATTGATAGGCGAGATTTTGATCCGAGGGTCGGAATGGAATTCCGAAAGTTTCTGTAGCTTCGATATGTGATTTATGACTTGTGTGCGAAATTTTAGGTCATTCGGACGTGGTTTGGTTGGGTTTAGATCAAAATAGTGACTTAGAGGATTTTGAAAAACTTAGGCTTGAATCCAACGTGAATTGGTGTTGATAAGTTATTTTGAACGTTCCGAAGGTTGGAACAAGTTTGAATAATGTTATGGGACATGTTGGCGTGTTTGGTTGAAGTCCCGAGGGCCTTGAATGGATTTTGGATGGTTGATGGAGTTTAACTTTGGCATTTCAAGAATGTGTCGATGTCGTATCTTCAAGAATAAGTGGTATAATATTATGAAAATGGACTCCAAATTCAGTTTTAATTGAAGCATTAGATCCGTATCGAAATTTCAGAGTCATAGCAAAAAGAATCGTCCAATTCGGACATCGTATGAAAAAGTTATGCCTATTTTCGTGTCAAGGAAAAAATCTGTAGAAATGTCAGATTTGCGATCGCAAATTGACCGCAAATCAGCTATGCGAACTGCGAAATTGACATGGAAATCGCAAACTGAGGCAGAACTTGGGGCGAGGTTCGCGATTTCTGGGTCCAAAAATGCGAACCGCAAACCTATTATGCGACAGGTTTGCGATTCGCATAAATGGCCTGTCAGGGGTATTTTAACCCGAATTTTGATACTTTTTAAGTAGAACTCAGTGCTCATTTTGCCCTACAAGACCCATATTCGTTACCCACGAAGACGAACACCTCCAAACACCATAGAATCACAACAAATCAACTTCAAAACCATATCCAAAGGAGATTATCTCGTGTAAATTCTTAAAGAAGGGGGTTTGACCATTCTAAACACATTTGGAGCTAGAGAGCTCGGATTGAAACAAGTTTTGAAGTAATTCTTGGAGGGTTTCCAAGAGAAACATTGGGGTAAGTATTCCTAACTCAATTCTGAAGGAATTACCTAAGATTATAGTTGTTTTTAGCATTTTCACTGGTATTTTAAGTTGGGAAAATGGTGGAAACCCTAAGGCTTAGATTTGAGGGTTGGAGGTCGATCCGGTGTCGGAATTCGATAAATTTTATATGGTTGAACTCGTGAGAAGATAAGGAACCCGTTGGGGTGAAAAGTACTGAATTTCGAGACGTGGGCCCGGGGCTCGGGTTTTGCTAATTTCGGGATTTCTTAGTAAATTCGATTGTTTTTGCTTGGTTTTTATTCCCTCAACATATTGTGACATAATTGTTCTGAATTTGGATAGATTCGACGCACGTGGAGGCCAATTCAAAGGGCAAAGGCGTCGCGGGCTAAGGATTTAGCCGGTTTGAGGTGAGTAATGTTTGTAAATAATGTCCTGAGGGTTTGAAACCCCGGATTTGCACCTCATAGTGCTATGTTGAGGTGAGGTACATGCTCGATGACGAGCATGGAGTTGTATACTTCTGGGGATTGGGACTTGGTCCATCCCGATTGATGATTTCTACTACATACTTGATTGAAATCTAATTAATATCATTATGATTTGGGCTACTTGCCATATTTGGGCTTCGCGCCGGTTATGTGAACCCTTCAGTGGTAGTTGTCATTTTGTACTAAAACATATTTGGGCTTCGCGCCGATTATGTGAACCCTTCAGGGGTATTATCGCCGGTTATGTGGACCCTTCAAGGGTATTATTTGGCATCTCGCCGGTTATGTGAACCCTTCAGGGGTATTGTTGCTGCATTGATTCATTTCATAAACTCAGTTTTGAAACTCAATGATATTTTCAAATGATTTTTATTGGATCCGGTGGCACGCCGCCACGGAATGTAAATTGGATCGGGTGGCACGCCACAACGAGATTTAATATGCATGGGTCACGAAATATTGCGCTACTGAACCCCCCACAGTAAGCGCCGGGTACCCAGGGAACGGGTGGCACGTCCGCCACGATAGTCATGTCTTGCATTGCATTGCATTGCATTTTTGGTTGTGTTGGTGTTGTTTCCATTTACTTCACGCTATCTATTTGAGATGTTACATGTTTTTACTGTTCCATCGTGGGTTGCTCTAAGTCTTATGTGTTTCTTACTTTCAGTCATTATTTATATTTATTACTCACTAAGTTGGAAGTACTCACATTACTCCCTGCACTATGTGTGCAGATTCAGGCGTTATCGGTTCCACCCCGAGGTACTGACTACTACTATTGTCAGGGTGGTGATTCAGAGTTTACGAGGTAGCTGTTGGCGTTCGCAGCCCGTATCTCTTTTATTTTGTTGTTTCCACTTTCTTCAAACAATTGTGCCAAAGATATTGTAATAGTTATTTTATTATTAGGATTTCATTAGTGGCTCATGACTTTGTGACACCCCGATCTGAGGGTTATAGTCGGGATGGTTTACTATATTTTCCCGCAAATTACTGTTATTTAACCATACTTATATTATTTTTGTATTATTTAAATGTTTGAGCAAAGTTTAGTTGGTTTGGCTGGCCTTGTCTTCATGAGAGGCGCCATCACGACCGGGTTGGGATTCTGGGTCGTGACACCTGGGCACATGCCAGTGGCGTGGCTACAGCACATGAAAATCAGGGAATCAGGCAGAATTCCAATTTTATGGCCCTAAAATTCCAATAAGTAACGATCATAGAGAGGCGGTGACTATGGTTCCTTAGCTGATTTTGGATAGGCAGGCAAAATTTTAGGCAGATCGGGTTCGATCGCTCTAGGTCATGCCGGTAGCATGGGCTATGGCATACAAAAACTTGTGAATCACGCGGAATTAAAATTTTATGGCCCTAAAATGCCAAAAATCGAGGAACGATCATGGCGAGGCGATGTATATGGTTACCTAGGTGGTTTTGGATGGGCCGCCAAAATTTTAAGTTGCTCGGGTCCGGTCGCCTGGGCACATGCCCATTGAATGGGCAATAGCACATCTGGAAATGAGGCGAAATTTTAGTTTTATGGCCCTAAAACGCCACAAAATAAGAAACGATCATGGCGAGGCGATGACTATGGTTACCTGGGTGATTTTGGATGGGTCGGAAAAATTTTAAGTGGTTCGGGTCAGGTTGCTTGGATACATACTGGTGGCGTGGGCTATAGCATACAAAAATTCGGGAATCGGGCGGAATTCTAATTTTATGGCCCTAATACGCCAAAAACAAAGAACGATCATGGCGAGGCTGTGGCTATGGTTCCCTAGGTGGTTTTGTATGGGTCGGTAAAATTTTAGGCGGCTCGAGTCCCACCGCTCGGGCCCATGCTAGTGGCATGGACTATAGCACATGAAAATCAAGGAATCAGGCAAAATTCTTGTTTTATATCCCTAAACGCCAAAAAGTAAGGAACGGTCATGGTGAAGCAATGACTATTGTTGCTTAGGTATTTGGGATGGGCCTGTAGTGGCGTGGGCTATAGCACATGAAAATCCAGAAATTATGCGAAATTATATATTAATGTCCTTAAAACGCCAAAAAATGAGGAGCGACCATGGATAGGCGATGATAATGGTTACCTAGGTGGTTTTCGATAGGCGATGCAATAGCACACGCAAATATAGGAATCGGATAGAATTCCAGTTTTATGACCCTAAAATGCCCAAGAACGAGGAACGATCATGGCGAGGCGATGACTATGGTAACCTAGGTGGTTTTGGATGGGTTGGAAAATTTTTAAGTTTCTCGGGTCCAGTCGCCTAGGCACATGCCGGTAGCGTGGGCTATAGCACATAAAATCTGCGAATCAGGCGAAATTCCAGTTTTATGGCCCTAAAATGCCAAAAAACAAGAAGTGATCATGGCAAGTCGATGAGTATGGTTTCCTAGGTGGTTTCGGATGGGCCGACAAAATTATAAGTGGTTCGGGTCCGGTCTCCTGGGCACATGCCAGTAGCATGGGCTGTAGCATATGCAAATCAAGGAATTAGTAGTATTCTTGTTTTATAGCTCTAAACGCCAAAACGCGAGGATCGGTTATGGAAAAGTGATGACCATGGCTCCCTAGTTTGTTTTGGATGGGCCAGCTAAATTTTAGGCAGCTTAGGTCCGGTCGCCCAGGCCCCTGCTGGTGGCGTGTGATATAGCACACAAAAATTTAGAAATCAGGCGGAATTCCAATTTTATGGCCCTAAATGCCAAAAACGAGGAATCATCATGGCGAGGCGATGACTATGGTTACCTTAGGTGATTTTGGATCGGCCGATAAAATTTTAAGTGGCTCGGGTCTGGTCGCCTGGGCACATGTCGGTAGCGTGGGCTATAGCACAAAAAATCTGGGTATCGGACGGAATATTCCAGTTTTATGGCCCTAAAAAGCCCCAAAAAAAAACAATAATGGAGAGGCCATGACTATGGTTCCCTAGGTGATTTTGGATGTGCCGACAGAATTTATAGTGGCTCGGGTGCTGTCGCCTGGGCCCAAGCCGTTGGCGTGGGCTATAGCACATGAAAATCTAGAAATCGGTAGATTTCTAGTTTTATGGCCCTAAAACGCAAATAAACAGGAATGATCATGGTGAGGCGATGACTATGGTTTCTTAGGTAATTTTGAATGTGCCGATAAAATTTTAAGTGGCTCGGTTTCGGTCGCCTATGCACATGTCGGTGGCGTGGGCTATAGCACACAAGAATTTGGAAATCGGGCGAAATTCCAATTTTATGGCCCTAAAACGCCAAAAAATAAGGAACGATCATGGAGAGGTGATGACTATAGTTCCCTAGGTGCTTTTGTATGGGTCGACAAAATTTTTGGTAGCTCAGGTCCGGCCGCCTTGGCCCATGTCGGTGGCATGGGCTATAAAACACGAATATCAAGGAATCGGGCGGAATTCTTATTTTACAGCCCTAAACGCCAAAAAGTGAGGAATGGTCATGACGAAGCAATGACTATGGTTCCCTAGGTGGTTTTGGATAGGCCAGCTAAATTTTAGGCGGCTCGGGTCCGGTCGCCCGGGCCCATTGCGATGACGTGGCGATAGCACATATAAATTTGGGAATTAGACGGAACTCCAGTTTTATAGCCCTAAAATGCCAAAAAACGAGCAACGATCATGGCGAGGTGATGACTATGGTTACTTAGGTGGTTTTGGGTGGGCCGGCAAAATTTTAAGTTGCTCGGGTCCGGCCGCCCGGGCCCATATCAGTGGCATAGGCTATAGCACACGAAAATCAAAGAATCGTGTAGAATTTCTTTATTATAGCCCTAACTGCCAAAAGGCAAGGAACGATCATGGTGAAGCGCTGAATATGGTTCCGTAGGCAGTTTTGGATGGGCCAGCTAAATTTTAGGCAGCTCGGGTCCGGTCGCCCTGGCCCAAGCTGGTGGCCTGGGCTATAGCAAATAAAAATGTGAAATCGGACGAAATTCCAGTTGTATTGCCCTAAAATGCCAAAAAACAATGAATGATCAATGAGCGGCATTGACTGTGGTTAACTAGGTAGTTTTTGATAGGCCGGCACAATTTTAAGTGGCTCGGGTCCGGTTGCCTGGGCACATGCCGGTGGCATGGGCTATGCACACGAAAATCTAGAAATCGGGCAAAATTTCAATTTTATGACCCTAAAACGCCAAAATACAAGGAATGATCATGACAAGGCGATGAATTTGGCACCCTAGGTGATTTTGGATGGGCCGGCAAAATTTTAGGTGGCTCGAATCCGGTCGTCCTAGCCTATGCCGGTAGCGTGGGCTATAACATACGAAAATATGTGAGTGAAACAAGTATGGTTGAACTCGTAATCGAATGGATTGTCGAATTTTGTGAGTTTTGTGGAATTCCGAGAATGGATTGTCGAATTTTGTGAGTTCGGTTAAATTTCAAGCATTGGAGTATATTTTAATTAGTTTGCACATTGTTTTACTAGTTTGGGATTGAATGATACAGAATTGGTGCTGTAGAGCGAAATTGTGACCGGAAAGTGGGCTTTGAGACGAGGTAAGTCTCTTGTCTAACCTTGTAAGAGAGAATTTTCCCCATAGGCGATTTAAATAAATGTTCGTCTCTAATTGTAGGGGGGTGGGGGTGGGGACTACGTATGTACGAGGTGAGGAGAGTCGTGCTAAGCTACTAATTATGCTTATGTCTGTGTAGTTTAGGACCCAAATCATGAATTACTTGTAGTGTTTGCACCCTTTGTTAGTAGAAGTACCTGAATCATATTGGAAGTTGTTACAGGAAATAGCAAAAGACCGAAATTTCACCTACTTGAATTTTGTGCGAGTTACTCGACTTTTAGTAGAAATTATACATCCTTACGTGTTAGCCTTGTGATAGCTTCTCATTCCGGAGGTTCATGAAGTGTCCTCCTTTCTTGTGGAGCAATTCGAATGCCTCAGCAGTATAAATACATTTATTGATCGAGCCGTCCCTCGGTAGAGTACACATTATTCTGGTTCGGACCGAACGACCTCGGCAGAATCGTGCATTATATCGCTAGTAGTTTGAATATTCACGAGATAAATCTTTCCACTGATGCCCGACTCTTTATATGTTATTTCTTATTTATTTGATATTGGTACTTTACATTTACGAGATGCTAATTCAGAATACGAGATTTGGAAATTTATACTTTAAAAGAAATATTTGGAAGATTATGTGACTTACACATTTACCCCATTAATTTCGTATGTTTGATATCTGCTCACGCTTTTATTATATTGCTTCATTAGACCTTTAGTAAGTGCCGATATCGACCTCTCGTCACTACTTCTTCAAGGTTAGACTTAATACTTACTGGGTACGCGTTGATTTACGTGCTTATGCTACACCTGTTGCACATTTTGTATAGGTACATATATCTCTAGTGGTCTTTTGGGCATAGAGACACGACTACTATGGGGACTTAACGTGAACTACATTCCATGTTACGAATCCGCAACATACGGAGTCTCCATCAGAGTTATTTACATTCTCCTATCTAATTTGTATTCCAGATAGATGTTGTATTTTATCATATTTCCTAGTTGATGCCCATGCAATTGGACACTGGGTTTTGGGGGTTCCTACTGGATGTTTAGTATGATAGTTTACGTAATTATTAAATTTTCACCCTGTTAATTCTATTTCATACTATTTAATTAATGGAAACTATGATTTCAAAAGTAATAAAAATGAGTAATTAAGTGGATCAATAACCACTGGCTTGCCTAAAGGTTGCATTAGGCGCCATTACGACCTATAATGAATTTTGGTCGTGACAAAATCTTTCCTTGTTTGAATTAAATAAGAAGTCCTTATATTTAGGACTTTAATTATTAAAATTTTAATTTATATAAGTTTCATAATTAAAGTATGATTAAATAATACCAAATATTATGCGCATGAATTTTATAGAATTGAACGTTTTTTTAGCTCAAAGAGATTGTGAAATTATGCTAAATTTCAGGTGAACAATTATAATGTAAACAAAATAAAATAAATTCAAAGATTAAAGGAAGAGGAAGCATTTTGCTTTGTCCTTCATCCCAAATCAGTATTAACCTATAAATGCTATGATTCGTCTATATGAGATTGATCTACTGACTATTATTTGTTTTCTTCCCTCAATAATTTGCTTAGCTATAAATGTTAATATAGATTTGAAAATATACTTAGAAAAAAGAAAGAAAAGTGCTTGACAAAAGTCATCTACTAACACTACGACAAACATAAAATGGGAAAGTCAAAA
The DNA here is from genome assembly GCA_002018475.1 of Nicotiana obtusifolia. Classification (NCBI taxonomy): domain Eukaryota; kingdom Viridiplantae; phylum Streptophyta; class Magnoliopsida; order Solanales; family Solanaceae; genus Nicotiana; species Nicotiana obtusifolia. Next base: position 8,046 of record MCJB01001637.1, read on the forward strand.
GAGTTTTTGTGGATTAAATATAATTATTATTAAATATTTAATATATGTATGAGCTAATATAAATAATTTTAATCCTCGAAAGTAAATTATTTCTTTAAGTGATTAAAAAAGATAATTAAGTATTTGAAATTTTTTTCTCTGGATTTGAATTAACTAACTAAAAAATATAGTCCAATTTTATTCGTTTCCTAATTTATCATATAGGTAAATTAGTTTTCAACTTGACACAAATCTTAGAGTAAAAACGCGATAAAAGAAATTAGAATATAAAACAAAATCAATTATAGTATTAAGAATTAAATTGATTAAAATGCAAAATTTAAGAAATAAAGGTGAAATAGTAGAAGACAAAATATATCCATAAAGAGACGTCATGTGAGACACAATTTAATATATTTGTATATCATATTATAAGATAAGTATAATTGCAAGATAGTGTACAGCTAATTTAACTAAACTGATCATCTAAACATATTCATTGAATATAATTACTATGTTAGTGTGAGAAACATTATTTTTATTATTTAAATAAATATGTTATTTTATTTTAACGTCAATGTATATATTATTAATTGATAGACACCACAACGAACGTGCAACACACACATGCTAAAACTAATTTCTTTAAAAGTGATTTCTTGCATAAATTTCTTGAAATAATAAGTCTATTTTTTGGGTTTACAACAAAAACGGACCAATTCGTAATAGTCAGAGAATAGCTCGTCATATAAAAGATCGATCGAGTCAATCGGTTAATTGGCAATGAAAAAACTTAAAAATTGATCGATGCGATCGATTTTCTTGAATTATGCAATTATAAAGTGCGTTATTCGTGAATCGAATTCAGGTTTATATCGGGCAATTATAAAGTGCATTATTGGTTTATTTTAAATACATATTACCAATAGACTCTATCGGAAAAATAATTTCGGGTTTTGACGCAAAAGCAAAAAAAAAAAAAAGAAGAAAAAAACCAATTGATTTTCACCAAAAATATGAAAAAACTGTTTGCATTTTTTGCGCGCGTCAGTCGGTTTTGTGGTTGGTATTTTGCACCGATCAAGCCAGTCGGTATGCCTAGATCAAAAATGACATATTTTTTTAGTAGCGATGACGTCTATCTCATTAGAATGTTAGTGTCACACGAGATTCGGCGTTCACCTTGGACAACCCTAACAAGGGAGTAGTATATTTGAAACATTTGATAATTATTACTATTCAAAATCAACTATAGATCGTGATGGGGCCTAACGTCATCAGGCAAGCCAACGGTGATTAATCAACTTAGTTACTACTTTTATTATTTTCGAAATCATGAATCCCATTAAATAAGTAGAACAAAATCTAGTATTCGCAGAAAACCCGTGATTTTTATTTCCAACATCCGTATAAAATATAAATAACAAGGTGAAATGATAATAATTACGTGAACTACAATAATGAACATCCAGTAGGAACCCCTAAAATCCGGTGTCACAAGTGCATGAGTATTTACAAGGAGTACATAATAATACAATATTTGTCTAGAATATAAATAAGATATTTATAAATAATGATAAAATAAATAGCACGATGGAGACTCTATGGACTGCGATACGTAAACTGGAATGCAGCTCACATGAAGTCTCCTCAGCAGCTGCGCCTACGTGCCAAGATGATCATCAAATGAACCTGTCAGATTTAGTGCAGAAGTGCAGCATGAGTACGTAAATCAACGTGCACCCAGTAAGTATTTAGCCTAACCCCAGAGAAGTAGTAACGAAGGATCGACATTGGCACTTACTAGTGGTCCAATAAATCAATATGGTAAATCATAAACAAATAAGATTACAACAATAGTAGTGAGGTAAATCCGCAACTAAAACAATCTTCCAAAATTTCTTTTAACAATATCAATTTCTTAATCTCGTATTCTATCTCGATAGGTCGAAATTATCAAGTGCCAATAACAAACGGATAAGAATTTTCATATAAAATGCATGGCATCAATGGAAGAAAAATCTTAGGAATATTCGGAATGCTAGCGATATAACACACGATTATGCTACGGTCGTACGACCAGATCTCAGAAAGAATATGATACTGCCCAGGCGATCGGCTCGATCCCATCATAATGTGTACACTGCCGAGGGTCGAGCGGCACGAACCATAGATGCATCTATTAAATTGCCGAGGCGAACGGCCCGCTCTCATGAGAGTGTGGTACATAATCCTGCCGAGGCGTTCGGCCCGCTCCACAAGAAAGAAAAAGAATTATTGAATTACGAGATACGAGCTTACGATACAATATATGAACACAAGGTGAGTATAACCTGTACTGTTTCTCAAATAACTCGCCAACAACTCAAATAAGGCTCGTCCTAATATATATGTATATATTTCTAAATCAAGTACAATTATAATTTCAATTAATTAAGCCAGCAGAATGAATTCAAATATTCCAAATATTACATGGTAAAGTCCTACTTGGACATAAACATGCTTTAGCTACGTACGGACTCTCGTCACCTCGTGCGTACGTAGCACCCACAACTAATAGCACATAACAATTACATCACCTAGGGGATAGTTTTCCCCTCACAAAGTTAGACATGAGACTTACCTCGCTACGAAGATCCATAACCGGCTCCAACGCCACTCTAATACTCAACTCCAAGCCAAACGTTTCGAAACTAGTCAAACAATCACGGAAGCCAATAAAAATATACTCCAACATCATAATTAATTAATTAATTCATAACACTTCCCAACTCCGCTCGAAAAGTCAATAAAGTCAACACTCGGGCCCACGTGCCCCGGACTCCGAAAAATTTTGAAGTTAAACTTTACCACGAACTCAAATATATAATTTATTCCTAATTCCCTATCCAATTTCGTGGTGTAAATTCAAAAATACCATTTTCTAGGTTTCTTTCAAAATCCCACAATTTCCATAAATTTTCATGTATAAATCCGTATATAACTTATGTATTTAACTCACAATAGGTGGGAATAGATTACATCACAATGGATGACAAAAATCTCCTCTTCAAGAACCCCATAGTTGCCCAACCAAGTAAAAAATGAGTGAAATGGGCAAAACCCCAACTTAAAACCATTCTGCCCAAGCCAGTCTTTCATCACGATCGTAGAAGATCCTACGCGATCGCGAAGGCTAAAACAACAGTCTCCAAAATTTACACTACGCGAACGCGAGAAAGGGCACGCGAACGCGAAGCTTTACCAGCCTGCCTATCGTGAATGTGTCCCCTTCCGCGAACGCAAAGACCAAGTCAGCCACCAAGCCAGCTCCTTCTTAGCGAGTGCGAACATCAACTCGCGAATGCAGAGCCTTACTTTCCAAACCTTCACGAACGCAAAGCACAAAAATCTAGCAGCGATGATCCTTCTTTGAGAACGTGATAACCAATACGCATTCGCGATGAACAACACCAGAACCAGCAACGGCAGCAGCCAAAACATAGAGAAATGACCCGATACCACCGAGGCCCCCCACGACCCTGTCCAATCACACCAATAAGTCCCAAAACATGATACCAACTCGCTCGAGGCCTCAAATCACACCAAACAATATCAAGACTACGAATCGACGATCGAAACCTTTCTTTGAACTTTCGAACATCCAATCTTCGACAAACGCGTCCGAATTATGCTTAAACATTCCGGAATGACGCCAAATTTTGTGTGCAAGTCACAAATCACGATAAGAATCTATTCAAGGCTCGGAACCCCAAATAGATACCGATATAACCAAAGTCCACCTCAAACCAAACTTAAAAAGTTTTAAAACCATAAAAATGCCAACTTTCCACAATAAGCGCCGAAATGCTCCCGGGCGAGCCGACACTCAACCTGAACATACGCCCAAATCTGAAATCATCTTATGAACCTATTGGAACCTTCAAATCTCGATTATGAGGCCGTTTACTCAAAACTTAAACCTTAGTCAATTCTTCCAACTTAAAGCTTCCGAAATTAGAATTTTCCATCCAAATCAACTCTGAACTTCTCGAAATTCAACCCCGACCACGCGTACAAGTCATAATACATGAAGTGAAGCTACTCAATGCCTCAACTCACTGAACGACGTGCTAGAGATCAAAAAGACTGATCGAGTTATTACAATAATACTGAGAGTATTTTGAATGAAGGTATAATGAAGGGAAACCTTAATCCTTATCGCATTGTAAAAGGCCAATTTTGGCCCAATTTCCATGGAAAGTGAAAAAGGATCAGCACCATGTCATTAATTTTCAAGGTCCATTATGATATACTCCCTCCATTCAAAAAGAATGAACCTTTTTAGTCAGTTTTAAAAATAATGAATCGTTTTAAAATTTGAAAAATAATTTAACTTAAAAATGTTCCTTTTACTTTTAATTAATGAGATAATTTATAGCCACACAAATATTTATAAATTATTTTAGACCATAAATTTTAAAACTCTTCTCTTTTTTTTTTTAAACTCCCGTGCTGAATCGAATAGGTTCAAATAAATTAGAAGGGGAGTATTACAACAAGTTTCGTGAAATTCTTGTCATTTTCACCTACTTGTATCCATTTTATGTGATTCTTATTAGGAGTTTTTGAAGGCAAGTGCCGTCCTAAGTAATATATGAATCAAATATTAAGGAAGTCCAAAGTTGTTGAAAATGTCTTCATTAATCATAATATAAAGATGGAATATTAATCAAACATAAGGTAGCCTAGAAAAATGACGCGATCGCGAAAGGTTTTTCGTGATTGTAGCAAAAGAGGACCCAATCAGTACTATTAGAGAAACAGTGATAGAAAGAAAAGCATTAAAGAAGCAAAAGATTTTGGTAAATCAGTAACATGCAGAGGTGGAGCCACAAGGTCTGTCAGGGTTCGGCCGAACCCGATAGCTTTGATTCAAATCATATATTTGTCTCAAAATTTATATTAAATTTGTACAAATTATTTATTTGAAATTCATTAACTTAAACGAATTAGAATCCCGAACCCATAAGCTTGAAATCCTAGCTCCACCTCTGATAACATGATAATAAATTATGCTAATCAAACAAATTAGAGATTCATTAGTATTGAATTAAAATTATTCGTAAACAAGGTATATATGTGCCATTTTTCCAGTGACAAGGATAAAACAAATCGAGCCATTAACGGAGGGCATGAATTTCTCGTTATCATTTTTACTTATTCACTGGTTGTCTGATTACTTTATTGGAACCGTCTCCAAGAGTTTAAAAACAACCCTAAAATTTATTCGGAACAATGAGCGAGTTTTGCAGATTTTTTAAAGAATAATGGAGGACAAAGTTAATTCTTAAAATACTGATGTTTTAAAATAAAGTAAACCAAAAAAATAGGGCCAAAAATATATATATATTAAAAGGGCAAACTAGTGATATCATATTTTTCTACATAAATTATGATTAAATTAAAAGAATTATTACAAATAAATTAAAATAAGGAAAGTAGGTATAATACCGGTTATTATTACGAAGCAAATCTAAGGGGAGATATCCAAACTTAATCGTAAATTTAAAGTTATATATTACTGGTGCATTCATGCATATTTGCATGAAGGGAACGATATGATAATGCGATAAACTAACATTTCTTGTGATGTGATATGCTAACAACTTCTGTTTAGTTATTATTAGGGAAAATGGCCAAATTTTGTCCCTATGTGATGTGAAAAGGATCAATATTATCATCGGTTATACTATCAGTACAAATATATCCTTAACTTTATATATATGTGGTTCGAATATACTCTTTCGTTAGGGTTGTCCAAGGTGGATGATATTTAGCTTAAAGTATATATTTATATGTATATCACCTCATGTTTTACTTGTGTTCTTGGATTTCGATATAAAATGTATTAAATTATGTTAATTCGTGATGTTTTTATATATAGGAATCATCCGGAGGCAATAAGGGGCGAAATGTACAAGATTAGAACCGAAATGGAGAAAAAAAATGAAAAATGTGGATTGCCAGCGCCACATGTAGCGCCCCATGCCACATCTGTCGTAGTTTACAGAATGTTCAAAGGGCCTGCGCCAGGGCTAGCACCCCATGCTGCCCTCGGCGCTAGTGATGGAAATTTCTCCAACTTTGTCAGGATAATGTTATTTCGGCCCAAGACCTACCCAACGCGTATAGAAGAAAGACCATGCCTATTTTGAGGGGGAGACGCCACTTTCAAGGAAAAATATATACGAAAAACAACGGGGAGCGAGGATATCTCAGTTTTTTTCATTTTTTCTTAGTATTTTCATCCAACACTTGTGAAATTGTTTGATATTATCATGAGTGGCTAAAAACCAGAGTTCTGGGGTTGTGATTTAGCCATGAATATTGTTGTTTAACGTTGACATAACCATAATTACAATTCACCAATATATGGTTGTTTCTTCAAATCTGTGATTAACTGCTTAATTGTCTGGCCAATAGTAAGGTTCTATTTACTATCTATGCTATGCTTAAGAAAGCCATGTTTAGATTAGAGAAGAATTGAAGAGAGCATGATCTTAACTCTGCGCGCGGGGG
>MCJB01001637.1:14783-29710 GCA_002018475.1 Nicotiana obtusifolia
GGGGGGAGGGGTGGAGGGTGTGGTTAGGATAGGAATATACCTAGTCACCATGCTTAACTAAATATCGTAATCTTAACGCATTCTTAATGGATTGATTTCATAGGAATATAGGCGTTAATATATTTTAAATAGGCGAGTAGTACTTCGGATGAAAGCTACGAGAGCAATTGTTCGATTAATTAGCAACCATGAGTGAATTGTATGAAAGGGAGAGTTAACCAGAACACAATAGGATTGGTAAATAGATCACAACCCTGGAATATTTATCTCTACTGAATACTTAACAACCATTTTGCTGCTTGATAATTTAGTTACTAGTTAGAGTTATTGTTTAGTATAATCACACTTTTGAACTCGGATTGACTCGGCTGAATAACAATCTTGGTGAATCTAGTGGGTAGTTAATACAACTCTTTGTGGTTCGACACTCGACTTATCATTTTATTATTTGTATGACCACGTATACTTGCGTGTGTATTTGGGAGCAACAAGTTTTTGGCGCTGTTGGGAGGGACTTGAATATTGACTACTTTCTAGTATTAGCTTTAATTGTTTATTTTGTCAAGTCTAACATTATTTAATTGTTGCTCTGCTCTCAGAAACCTTGATTAAATGTGAAGGGTCAGAAGCCAGGACAAGCTTCAAGGCTTTGACCCCGAACCTGAGAGGACATTTCACAGGAGATTGAGGGAAGCAAGGGACACAAGTAATCTTCAAGCACTTGTTCAATTTCCTGTGGATATGGAATAGGAGCAACATATGGTTGTTCAGGAGGTGGAGATGCCCAGCAATGTTAATGTCACCAGCATTGTGAAGCCTAGAATCATCGGGCACTTTGAGCTGAAAAAAAGCATGATCCAGCTACTACATGTGAATGGGCAGTTTATGGGCTTTCCACATGAGGATCCACTACAGCACATCCTGAACTTCTTGGAGATTAATGATACTTATATCACTAACGGAATCACTCCATACTATGTGAGGCTCACACTATTCCCGTTCTCTTTGATGGGCAAAGCAAAGCAATGGTTGTAGGCAGCACCAGCTAATTCTATTACATCATGGAATGGTCTGGCGAAAAAATTTTTGGCAAGGTTCTTCCCTTCAGGAAAAACTGCAAAGATCAGATATATGCTGCAGCTGGAGGTCAAATGTTGGAGAAAAGCTTCGATGAGATATATGCATTATTGAACAAATCTCCAAAAGCAATCCTGATTGGCAAGGAGAGATGGGAAGACACACAGTGCAAAAATATGTAGGGGTTCTTGAGTTAGATGTTGTCTCTGCATTATTAGTGCAGATTTCCACATTGACCAACCAAGTCAATCAGATGACCTTAGTTATTAACAAGCAACAAGCTCGGCCAGTGAACAGGTTCAAATATTTTGTGACTTATATGGAGAGGGTCACACGAGCGACCTATGCGCAGTTAATCCATGATGGCTATTTTCACCGGTATGGTGGAAAAATTTGTGGAAGTCATGGATATTTTTTAGTCTTTAGGTCTTCTTATGATGAGTGTTTGAAGAATTTGAACAAGGTGCTGGCCCGTTATGAAGAAACAAATTTGGTGTAAAATTGGGAAAAGTACCATTTTTTGGTACAAGAAGGCATCGTGTTGGGTTGTAGAGTGTCAAGAAGAGGCACTAAAGTTGAACAGGCGAATGTGGAGGCAGTTGAAAAATTTCCTCCACCCATTTCTGTGAAGGGTGTCCGGAGTTTCATGGGACACGTGGAATTCTTTAGACGCTTTATTAAGGATTTTTCAAAAATTGTTACTCCTTTGTGCAGATTGCTTGAAAAGGATCTAACCTTCAATTATGAAGCATGCCTAAAGCATTTTAAGAGCTCAAAAAAATGTTGGTGGCTGCCCCTATTATTGTAGCACTGGATTGGTCCTTACCATTTGAACTTATGTGCGATGCAAGTGACCGTGCTATTGGGGCAGTGTTAGGCTAGAGGAAGGAGAAGACATTTTATTACATCTACTATGCGAGTAAGACTCTTGATGATGCACAACTGAATTACACCACCACTGAAAAGGAGTTGTTGGCCATTCTGTGGGCCTTTGAGAAATTTCGAGCATACTTGATGGGCACAAAAGCCATAGTCCATATCGATCATGCAGCAATCAGGTATATATTTACAAAAAAGGAGTCCAAGGCTCGATTGACGCGTTGGGTTTTGTTGCTACAGGAATTTGATATAGAAATACGAGATTGGAAGGGCACAGAAAACCAAGTAGCTGACCACCTATCAAGGCTGGAAAATCATGACCACATGGAGGAGGGTGGACAAATTAAAGAGGCATTTCCTGATGAACAACTTTTTTTTATCACCCAAGACCCTTCCCCATGGTACGTGGATTATGTGAATTATGTTGTGAGTGGGGATACTTCCTCCTGAAATTGAATCTAAAGCTAGAAAGAGTTTTCTACATGATGTGAACTTCTACTACCGGGAAGAGCCATTCTTGTACAAGCAGTGTGCTGATCAGTTGATGAGGAGATGCATTCCAGAAAAGGAGGTGGAACTAGTGCTGTATGATTGTCATGCATCACCTTATGGGGGCCATCATGGAGGCGATAGGACGGCTGTGAAGGCACTGCAATCTGGGTTCTTTAGGCCAACATTATTCAAGGATGCCCATACATTTGTTAAGAAGTGCGACCACTGTCAAGGAACAGGAACAACCACAAAGAGGCATGAGATGCCTTTGAATAACATCCTGGAGGTCGAGATTTTTGATGTGTAGAGGATAGATTTTATGGGACCATTCCCATTGTCCAGAGGAAATAAATACATATTGCTAGCAGTTGATTACATGTCAAAATGGGTTGGGGCGATCGCATTGCCAACAAATGATGCCAAGGTGGTAGCTGCTTTTGTGAAAAAGAGCATATTCTCGAGGTTTGGGACTCCACATGCCTTGATTAGTGATAAAGGGACACACTTTTGCAATCGGTTATTGAATAACCTTCTAGCTAAATATGGAGTCCGCCATAGAGTTTCCACGGCATATCATCCGCAAACAAGTGGACAAGCTGAAGTGTCCAATAGAGAAATAAAGCTAATATTAGAGAAAACAATGAGTGTTAATAGGAAGGATTGGGCTACAAATTTTGATGATGCCTTATGGGCATATAGAACTGTATACAAAATATCTATTGGAGTGTTGCCGTATAAGCTTGTTTATGGAAAGGAATGTCACTTACTTGTTGAACTTGAACACAAGGCGCACTAGGCCATTAAGAAGTTGAATATGGATTTTGAACCCGCGAGCGAGAAGAAGCTCTTGCAGTTGAATGAGTTGGATGAGTTCAGGCTGCATGCTTATGAAAATGCTAAGCTTTACGAAGAAAAAACGAAAAGATGGCATGACAAGCGTATCAAGCCATGTAACTTTGAACCGGGCCAACAGGTACTATTTTTCAATTCTAGGCTCAACAGGTACTATTTTCCAATTCTAGGCTCAAGCTGTATCCTGGGAAGTTAAAATCGAGTGGTCAGGTCCATTTGAGGTGGTGAGAGTCACTCTATGGTGCAACTGAGCTGCACGCTTTACATGGTGAAAGGAAATTTTTAGTGAACGGACACAAGTCAAGCACTATTGGCGAGGAATCATTGATCATGAGAAGACCAAAGCAGTACTCGCTGATGAGTAAGCAAGGCCCTGGGTTGTGCCGCGATGATAAATCAGGCGCTTGTTGGGAGGCAACCCAATTTTTATTGCTTTCCTAGTTTAGCTTTTTAAATTTTTAGTTAGAATAAACTTGAGTTTTTATTTTCTTTGTCGAAATAGAAATTATAGGTAAAACAGTGTGGGGCATGTAAACTGGATATATAAAGTACTCGGGGAATCGGGATGTTATAAAAAAATAGAATATCAAAAAATCAACGCCTAGGCCAGCGCCCCATGCTGCCTGGGGGTGCAATTTACAATATGTCCGGAACCCCCAGTGCCAGGCCTAGCGTGGGGCGCTATGCTGGGGGTGCAGGTAAGTAAAATTTTTTTAATTTTTTTTAGTTTTTTATTTATTTATTTTATTTAATTGATTAACCATAACCATTAAACCCGACCCATATACTCATTTATCCTAAAATCATAACCCACATTGAATTTGTACCCATACCCACCTTGAATTAAAATAAAACTCTTAACCCCTTTTCTCTAATTATCGTATGCTCCACTTTTGTTGCCTTGGTTTATATCTTGGAGTATTCTTATGGTCGATATGTCACCCAACCTACTTAAACAATCTAAAGGCTTGGCCCGTCCCTTTTAGAGAATGATCCCTACGAGCGCGTCTCTCGTAGACGAATACCAACTCAGTTCGCTCCTACTGTGCGGGAGTCTCAGCCGGTCGGTACTGGGTCGGCTTTTCTCTCTCATTGTAACTCTCTTTCACGCTCTTACTCTCTACCCGTGACCCTTCTCCCTCCTCTCTCTCAAATTTCTCAAGCTTCTCTCTTGCTCTCATACTAAATCCTACAGGTATGTTCTCTCTTCTTCTTCTTCTTTCTCTTTTAATTGGTAGATGATAATAAACATTTCCCCTCCCACACGCCCTAATCCCCAAATTTTTCTCTAAGTTGCTTCTTAAGACTTGTTCTATGGGGGGTGACCCGAATGTCGGACGAAATTGGTTGTGCCAACTTTGTGGGTGTATTGTATACGAAGCAGTAAATTATAATTCCCTCTACTTCATTTAAATTTTGAATGGCCACCATGTTCCACCATTGTTGGACTAAGTTGCTCACATTTCATTCCCACAAGGTGTTTGCTAAAATATTTGAATGAGTATTTTGTGCACCGCTGAAGTCTGAGTAATCGAGTGTAGTTGTAGGTGACATCGGGCTAAGTGTGAGTGTTTGGGGATGATTCTACGTAATTCGGAGCTTGATTTTAATGTTAACATGTCGCCCACACCATGTATCTTGTATTAGGTATGTTGTAGCACTTTGTAGAATTAGCTAATGTCGTGTCGTAGTTGTAGAGGTTAATGATCGACCACTTGATTTGTGTAGCATAACTCGTGAGCTATAATTGTGCGGCATGGGGAAGTTTTGAGTACCCATTGCCTTGTGGTGCAACATTTGTGCATCTTACACCACTATTGTGTGTATCGTACATGGAGCCTTCAGTTTTATGGGTGGGGTCATCTTTGACACTCGTTACAACCTTAGGCAAATTTTTTTTTGATTCATTCTCACATTAATGCTTAATTGTGTTATAGGTTGCTATGGCTCGTAATGGTGCAAGCAAGGGCAAGGGAGTAGGGAACTCCTCAACCACTGCTCCCACGCTTAAAAAGCGCAAGCAAGGAGATTGATCATCTGAGCAAGCTAAAGGGAAATAAGTTGCTGATGGATCACAGCAGGCACCATTGCAACCGAGGCCTCGTTTGAAACTAGTTAGTGATGCTGCCATCGCATGGCATAAAGACTTCGTGCCATATGGGTGTTACGTCTCCAAGATGGGCATTAATGTGAAAGCTTTAGAAAAAAACTTCTCGGACATGCTGCGCTGGTTGCCAGAACTGAACACAAACAAATTCCTAAAATGCCCCGGCCATGGAAATTTGAGCATGGTGCGAGAACTGTATGCTAATTGGAATGCTGACTTGTTTAGGTCACATGTTCGTGGAAAGTATGTGCCACTAAATAGGCGGTCCTTATGTGAATTTTTGGGTGTTGAGAACACTAACCCGCAGAGGATACAAAAATTTGTAAAAAGCCCAAGCTACACAGCGATACGTCACACTCTTTGTGGCGTCGATTCAAATGCCAAGTGGACAAAAACAAAGGGTGATGCCTATCTTGAGATGGTTCGTTTTGATTTCAACAAGACCGCCAAAGTGTGGCACAATTTTGTGCAGGCCCGACTCATGCCAGTTGAACACAAGAGAGAATGCGCTTGAGCTCGAGTGTGGTGTTATATTCTTTTTGATGACTGGAAGACCCATTAATGTGGGTGAGATCATGCTGGAGGAGATGGCCCGCACATGATTTGGGCGGCAGATGAAGAGGTTTTTCTTTGTCAACTTGCTCAGGCAGTATATGCTCTCCGGGGAGATGCCGGAATACCCAAGGTATGACGAGGTCGTTGAGGCTCCTAAAGGGATGTTGGACATCACATCTTTGTTGGAGACCACATCTAGGCTCACTCAGGCAGCGCAGAATGAAAGAGATGAGAACTTCAACAGCTATCTCTATAACTCCTTAAATGTACTCATAAGCACGATGGATGTATCAGACGAGGAATGTATGCATTTACGCAATGATTTTTCTAGTTCTTCGAAAGAGATGTTGGGGATTGCACCTGGAAGCCCCGTTCACTCGTCGGAGGATGAGAAAACTTACAAAGGCTCCGACACGGAGGATGAGATAGGTGATGACATCCATGGCTTTGGTGCTTGTGGGACCTGATGATAATGATGAGCCCAGAGCTGCGGATGACGGGCATCCTGAGGAGGAGGACTCCGACTAGCAGGAAGTTTTCTTTTCGCCCTACTCTGCTTTATATTTTCACATGCATCGAGGACTATGAATATACTAAGTGTGTGGTGGGAGAACTACTCCTTGTGATGTACATTGTATAAATTGTATTAATTTGTTTCATTTTATGAGTTTTTACTTAGTCTAGTGTTTAGTCTAGTTTGTTTTTAGAAAGAAAAAGAAAAGGAAAAGAAATACAAAAATACAATAAGAAAAAAATTTAGAAAAAGCTCAGACTTTTCCCGATGATGGATCTGTTGGACAATTTTCTTAAGGGATATCGTCCGATTAAAAATACCAAAAAGATTTTTTCCATTTTATGATAGTTAGGTAGTATCCCTTGGTTTTTCTTTGGGCGCCGATTCTTTTCAAAGAGTGTAGCTCGAACCGAGTACTTTATTTTTTTTAGGAGTAGGTTAGGAAGAAATTGAGTTGCTCTGAGGTGCCTAGTGACATGTTTGGTGCTGGCACATTAGACTATGACATGCAATCTATCTTCTCGTACATTGGATTTGAATTGTGACACCTGAGTAAAATAAATAGCCTATTCCGTGACGCCTTCTCTCAATTGTTTGATTTGTATCCTACATAGTGCAATATTGCTTAAAATTTCTTAACTATATGTGCTTGCTTGACTTGAGAGTTGAACAGAACCGTCATGATTGAATCACTTGTAATGTGTGTGTGAGGTATTGTGATCGTCTATGCTATCCTGTGTAATCTAGAACTTGCCCCGTGTCTTAATCGAAGCAAAATCATTAAGTTGTGCTAGTCTAGGAGGTGATGTAGGCGTTTCTTGCTTGATCATGGATGTGCTTGTCACATAAATAAATTTTTCCGTTACTAGGACCTTTGAGCCTATAGACCTTTTCTTTGGCACCCACATTACAAGTTGTATCCCTATTTTGTTCTTAATTCAAGATTGTTGAACTTTTACCTCCTAAGGCACTTAGTTGCTAAAAGAAGTAAGGTGAGAGATTGAGGAGTAGCTTTCGCGTGGAACCATGGAAGGGCCCTTAAGATGCACTAAAATTGTGAAAAAAAGGTCACTAGCTGATGAACCTTAATGTATGGAACGTGTGGAGAAAAGAAAAAAAAAAGAGAGAAAAAGAAAAAAATAGCAATAAAAAAATGATAGTTCAAATATTGTAGAAAAACACATAGCTCCTACTCTTAGTAATTCGTGCTAGTGGAAATATAGAAGTGTTTAATTGTAAAGAGGGCTATGTTATATATGGTGTATGACAAGTGAATTGGTTGAGAATAAGCTGTGCTTGATTTGTGAGTGTAGTGTATTAAAGTGCTTAGGAGGGTTAGTCACTATTCCTAAATGTATCCTAACCATCCCTTAGCCTACATTACAACCTTAAAGTCCTAATTGATCCTAGATTTGCTAGCTTAGATTAGTAGAGATGTACACTACGGGCAAGCTTATGGCACGACCACTGGATGCACATGAATTCTTTGTGAGAGTGAGCGAATTTTGTTCAATTGTGTGATGTCCTTAAATTATGTTCAAGGGCATACTTGAATGTATGGATTACATTACATTCGCTCTTTTGTTTGTTGGTGAGAGCACATGATCTCATGAAGGGTTGATAATGTTTTAAACTTCTCTTGTTGGTTGAGTGCACGAGTTGAAGATGCTTAGTGGTAATGAGTCGGCTCTTGAGGTAGGGTGGTTACAGATAGACTGTTTGAATTCATGCTTGATTGTCGGTATGGATCATAGTCAAGGGTAGAGTGCGTGGTTAAAAATTGAAGTGCTCCTCTCCAGTTGAGATGTGTACGTTGTTGGGGGTGTAGTTGATAGTCTCATTGCTCGAGTACAAGCAAGAGTCTAAGTGTGAGGTGTTGATATTTAGCTTAAAGTATATATTTATATGTATATTGCCTCATGTTTTACCCCTGTTTCGTGGATTTCGGATGTAAAATATATTGATTTATGCTAATTCGTGGTGTTTTTACATGTAGGAATCATCCGGAGGCAATAGGGGGGAAAATGTGCGAGATTAGAGCCAAAACAGAGAAAAAATAAAAAATGTGGATTTCCAGCACCATAGGCAGTGCCCCACGCCACTTGTGGCGCAATTTACAGAATCATCCAAGGGCCAGTGCTAGGGCTAGCACCCCATGCTGCCCTGGGCGCTGGTGACGGAAATTTCTACAACTTTGCCGGGGACAAGATTATTTCAGCCCAAGACCTAACCAACGCGTATCAAAGCAAGACTAAGCCTATTTTGAGGGGGAGACACCACTTTGAAGGAAAACAACACACGAGAAACATCGAGGAGCGAGGATATCTCAGTTTTCTTCATCTTTTCTTAGTATTTTCAGTCATCCAACACTTGTGAAATTGTTTGATATTATCACGAGTGGCTAAAATCCATAGTTATGGGGTTGTGATTTAGCCATGAATATTGTTGTTTAACGTTGACTTAACCTGAATTATTAAACAAGTACAAGGCTATTGAAAGTTGTGGGAAAGATTGCTCTTCTAGTGATTGTTCTGACGGCTGGTATTGTAAATATTGCAAATATTCTGATGAAGTAAATATTCCAGGGCCAATGCCTATCTACAAGTCTGCTGGCTATTATTGTGCAAGTTAAATCTTTTCTTAAAGATATTCCCTATGCATAATTAAGTCTATGAATGTAACGTGTGTGACAGTGTGAGTATTATAATGTTTGTCAAGTAATAAAATGTTTGTGTTATTTAATAATTTCTCTATATTTTTCCTTTGAAACTTTATGTGTTTTGAGTGAGAAAGAAATAAATGGAGTTGGAATTAACCTAATGTAATATTAGTAATTCAGCTTGTGGTTTTCAGTCATTCGTGATAAATATTTATTATTGTCTTTATTGATGTATTTCTCTACTGACTTCTTACTTCATCAAATCCAACTATAAGTATAAAGTATAAAATTTTGAACTTTGAATAGCCAACTCGATATGTTAAAAAAAAAATGACCCATAAATTGCAGTAACCTATTTTTTTGGTAATTTAAATTTTTATTACCAGAAATAATATGTTCAAGTGTTACAGAAACCGTTCATGAATGCGATCTATAAGTCACAATTCATGAATGCAAACTATAAGTTGCATTTGAAGAATGCGATATATAAGTCGCGGTTGACAAATGCAATTCATAACCTGCATTTCATGAATGCGGTTTATAAATCGCGTATATAAATATTTCTCAATTTTCTATTTCATTTTTACATAAAAATTTTCTTATCAAAATTTTATCTCTTTATTTATAATCTCGAATAAAAATTATTTTTTTTTAAAAAAAAGAGTTCTTTCCTATGCGAATGTCATGATGACAAGTGTATTTTTGTGGTTTGTCAATCTTTGCATCTTCAAGAATTTGATGAATCATGTTGAAGACATCAGGATGATCCTCAGTTTTCTATTTCATTTTTACATATAAAATTTCTTATCAAAATTTTATCTCTTTATTTATAATGCTCCGATATTTTTTTTTTTTAAAAAAGAATTCGTTCATATGCTGATGTCATGACGACAAGCGTATTCCATCTTCAAGAATTTGAAACATCACGCTGAAGATATCAGGATGATCTTTCCCATTCCTTTTTCTTGTGTAATGACTTCTGACATAAACTAGCTAATTGAATATAGTTTAAAATTTATTTGTTTAATAACTAGAAATTATCAATTTATGTTCAATCTAAGTCTAATTTTCTTTGAAGATGTTTTAATTTCGAAAATAAAGGTAGTGAAATCAGTATGATATTACTTGTGGTTTTAAAATATGAAAAAGCCGAGGCAATGTAAATAAAATAGTAAATGATAATATTGTAGTTTACTTGTTAAAATATTATTTCCATCAAATTTCAAATAATTGTGCAGAGCATGTTATCACAGAGGGTAAAATAGTCTGCACAGCAGCTCCAGAAATGATGCTGATCCACGAGCCTTTTCCCCTAAAGTTGAGCTAAGAGGAATTCCACAAACGTGGAATAAAGCTTCCGTTGGCAAACTTTCATGGAATTTGTGCAAAAAGAAGGACAAGTTATGAGTACAATGGGTTCATTCTTACTAAAGTAAAGCAGGTCTCGACGGTTATAAGGAAGATCATAAAAGCTAAAGTGACCTTTGCAGAAGCAGGCTACCAGGAAGAAGATGTGCATCAGTTAACCAAGCTATATGTTAAGGAGATTTACTACAAACTAAGAGGAGATTTCCCAGAGTTGAATGATGGAGATTGAGCCATGCCCGTGGCAAGGGCTGTAGCACACAAAAATTTGGGAATCAAGCGGAATTCTAGTTTTATAACGTTAAAATGGGAAAAAACAAGGAACGGTCATGGCGAGGCGATGACTATAGTTCTCTAGGTGGTTCTGGATGGGCCGGTATAGGTGCCCCGACCCATGCCGTTGGCGTGGGCTATAGCATACGAAAATCTAGGAATCGGACAGAATTCTAGTTTTATAGCCCTAAAATGCGAAAAACGAGGAACGGTCATGCGAGACGATGACTATGGTTCCCTAGCCGGTTTGGATGGGCCGGCAAAATTTTAGGCGGCTGGGGTCCGGTCACCCCGACCCATGCTGGTGGCATGGGTTATAGCACACGAAAATGTAGGAATAGGACAAAATTCTAGTTTTATGGCCCTAAAACGCAAAAAACGAGGAACGGTCATGGCGAGGCGATGACTATGGTTCCCTAGCCGGTTCTGGATGGGCCGGCAAAATATTAGGCGGCTGGGGTCCGGTCACCTAGACCCATGCTGGTGGCATGGGTTATAGCACACGAAAATCTAGGAATCCGATGAAATTTCAGTCCTAAAATACGAAAAAATGAGAACGGTCATGGCGAGGCGATGACTATGGTTCCCAGGTGGTTCTGGATGGGCGAGTAAAATTTTAGGCGGCTCGGGTCCGGTTGTCCCTGTAGCACATAAAAATTTGGGAATCAGGCGAAATTTCAGTTTTATTGCCCTAAAACGTGAAAAAACGAGGATCGGTCTTGGCGAGGTGATGACTATGGTTCCCTAGGTGGTTCTGGATGGGCCTGCAAAATTTTAGGCGGCTCGGATCCGGTTGCCCGAACCCATGCCGGTGATATGGGCTGTAGCACATGAAAATTTAGGAATCGGGTGAAATTTCTGTTTTATTGCCCTAAAACGTGAAAAGACGAGGATCAATCTTGGCGAGGCGATGACTATGGTTCCCTAGGTGGTTCTGGATGGGCCGGCAAAATTTTAGGCGGCTCGGCTCGGGTTGTCCGAACCCATGCCGGTGATATGGGCTGTAGCACATGAAAATTTGGGAATCAGGCGAAATTTCAGTTTTATGACCCTGAAACATGAAAAATCGAGGATCGGTCTTAGCGAGGTGATGACTATGGTTCCTTAGGTCGCTTTGGATGAGCCAGCAAATTTTTAGGCGGCTCTGTTCTGGTCCCCAGCATCCATGCTAGTGGCGTGTGCTAATCAATCGAAATTCTAATTTTTATGGCCTTAAAAAACCAAAAAATGAGGAACGGTCATGGCTAGGCGATGACTATGGTTCCCTAGGTGGTTTGGATGGACCGGGAAAGTTTTAGGCGGATCGTGTCTGGTCGCCCGGATTCTTACCTGTGGCATGGGCTATTGCATACCAAAATTTGGAAATCGCGCGGAATTTCAGTGTTATGGCCCTAAAACGCCAAAAAACGAGGAGCGATCATAGCGAGGTGATGACTATTATTCCCTAGGTAGTTTTGGATGGGCCGGCAAAATTTTAGGTTATCTCAGGTCTGGTCGCTTGGACTTATATCGGTGGCGTGGGATACAGCACACGAAAATCTAGAATCGGACGGAATTCAAATTTTATGGCCCTAAAACGCCAACATAAGAGGAAATCTTGGCGAGGCGATGACTATGGTTCCCTATGTGGGTTTGGATGGGCCAACAAAATTTTAGGCAGCTCGGGTCCAGTCGTCTGGGCTCATACCAGTGGCGTGGGCTAACACACGAAAATCTAGAAATCTGGTGGGATTCCAATTTTATGACTTTAAAATGCTAAAAAGATAAGAAACGATCATGGTGTGTCTATGGTTCCCTGGGTGGTTTTGGATGGGCCGACAAAAATAGGTGTTGGTAGGAAATAGGCAACATATCCAATTTTGAAGTTCACCTCAGCTTGTGCAATCTTTCCCAGTACCAACTACAATCTGCTAGAAGAACATGATTCTTGAAATAAGTGTCGTTCTTTATATAAAGACCATGCACCCACTTAACTCACAACCCTTATTTCTTAACAATAAGTAACAAAATTAGCTTCCCAACCAATGCAATATTCCACTTCTTGCAACATCTGATATTTATACCTTCAAACTTTTTTGGAACACAGACAGTATTCCAAGCTACTAAAGCCACTTTATCCCAAAGAAAGCTCCTATATTTCCTCTTAATCTTAGACAAGATACTCTGAGGTAATATAAAGACAGACACCCAAAAATTGTGCGACAAGAATAATACTGAATTTATGACTTGTAGTCTCCTTGTGTATGAGAGATGTCTGCTGAAAGTTGATATAATCTTGGTAGTGATCTTCTCTATTAATTGGTGACATTCAATCTTGCTTCACTTCGCGTATGAAAGAGGTAACCCAAGGTATCTCATAGGGAACTCTCCAACACTACTAGAAATCAGCTAAAAAACGACCTCAAAAAGAGATCAAAGTTGGTCTTTTTTGTCGAAAAGCGACCAAAAAGCGACCGAACAGGCCTGGTCTATATTCAGCTGGTCCCTTTACCTCAGCGACCAAAGTTGGTCGCCAATTAGCGACCAACTTTGGTCTCTAAGGAAAAAGGACCAAACATTCAGGTAGAATTAGCAACCAACGTTGGTCTCTACATATAAATTACGGTATTTCTTACTTATTATAATCTGGAAAATTGCGACCAACGTTGATCGCAAAATAATTAATATTATTATTTGTATTTTGTTTAAGCGATCAACCCTGGTCGCTAAATTGAAGAACAAAATATTTATTTAAAGATAAGCGACCAATGTTGGTTGCAATATTTCCAGATTTTAAAAATCTGGGTAAATTAGTGACCAACCTTGGTTGCAATACTGAAGAATTTTTTTTTTTTTATGATAAGCGACCAACGTTGGTCGCTATAGTTGCACAGTTTTAAAATCTGGGTTGAATAGCGACCAACGTTGGTCGCTATTTTCCAGAATATTGTTTTTTTTTCAATGAAAAGCGACCAACTTGAGACCAACGTTGGTCGCTTTTCTTTGTTCATTTTTTCCAGAAACCGCCTGTTTTGGCAGCTACACCACCTGTCAGCTTACCAAAATCCTAAACAGGCATTTTATGCCATAACGGACAACAACAACGACGACAACAACATCAACAACAACAAACCAAATTTGTTTATGGCATTTTATGCCATAAACAACAACAACAACGACAACAACAACAACAACAACAACAACAATAACAAACAACTACAACAACAACATTAAAAGTAACAAAGTATAAAGTTCAATAGAACTTATACATAAGCTAACCAAAATAAGTTAAATGTTATTACAATTCAAGGATTATTATTTTATACATCATTAGTGTCATCGTCCGATGAAGTTTCATCATGAAGATGGTATGGATAAGAGTGTAGTTGTGTAGAACCGGAGGGATGATAACAGGGAGGACGGGAGGAAGTAGCACGGGGAAGGTGAGCCTCTAGTGATGACTCACGAGACCAGGGAATCGGAAAAGCGCCAGAAGCCAAGAGAGATTTGAGCTGCTCTTGTATGGAAATATACTAAGCATCTCTAACCCTTTCTCTTTCCTTGGAGGCTTCTAGCTCGGCTATGAGCTTTGCCACAGTCTCCCACACAGAGGAGAGGCTCTCCCCATCAAGTTGCTCCGCTTGCGCAGAAGTGCCTATTCCTTGCATTCCACATTTATAGCGGTAGAATTTCTTAGTGGGAAGCCCGTATACCTTCCCCCATTTTGGACCGCCAGCAGCCTGCGTCCATAGTCTTTCAGCATCCTCGTCCGACGGTTGGATTGGGTCGCCCGATGAAGATGGTGGCTGGCTGTGTATGAATTCTTCAACCTCAGCTGTGAAGCGACCCTATAAGAAAGATTACATTGAATTAGTATTTCAAAAGTTATATAAAAGTACATCAAAGTACTTAATGAAAATTGAAAACTTACATGTACAGTCGAGGCTCGGCCCTCGACCCACCTTTCTTCGTCCGAATTTTTCTTCTTCTTGACAATATGAGTCTCCTTGAATAACTCATCTTGCCTCATCGGACGGCCCAACTTCTTCTCCTGAAAACTCATAAATTTTAGTTAATAAACAGAGTAGACATTGAAAATTAAAATTAAATTAAGAAATTACGTACCATTCTCCTCTTTATTGTACCGAGGCTGATCGCACCTCCAGTGTGCAGGG
>MCJB01001638.1:2407-14584 GCA_002018475.1 Nicotiana obtusifolia
TGATACAGTTGCGATCTGCACCTGAATCTAACAAGGCTAATTTTTCTATTGTGATATCTTGTACCTTTAAGGTGATGGGAATGTGGTAGCTTTGAGCTTTTACTTTAGTTATAGAGGTAATATTTTCATTTTCGTTAATTATTGAATCATCATCAATAATTCTCGAATTATTATCTCCTATAAAATAACTGCCCATAGGCTCTTTTTCTTTAGCTGTTTGTGCTAAAATTTCTTTAGTAAAGTTTTCCATTTCTATTTTGTCAAGTCGAAGCTTGACTGATTTTAATTCTTCTTTTACAGATTTTAATTCGGTCTGTAAATGTTGAAGAGAAGGCTTATCATCCTTAATGGAAAACATATTCATTACTTCTTTCATATTAAAAGGCTCTACCTTTTGTTCACCTTTTTGTTTGATAATAATATTTTTTAACTCTGAAAGATATTTTCTCTTAATATCTTCGTCGTCTATGTGATTAATAATATCAAACAAGATTTCTTTAGAATCATTAGTAATAACTTTTATAGAATTTTGTCCACATACACATATTTCTCCTGAACAGTTACAGTCTTCTTCATTAGAGCTGCTACTGTTATCTGAGCTATATGCTACATTGATTAGCTCATTATCACTATCGCAATAACTTTCATCTGATGATGATGATGAAGTGTTGTTATCATTTTTTTCGATGATAGCATAGAGTTGTTTTTTAGTATTATCATCTAATTCTAGAAGATTAACTTTCTTCTTCTTTTTATTAGTGACTCTACATTCATTAGCTCTATGTCCTGTTTTACCACAAGACCAGCATTTATCACCTTGTTCTTTTTTAGAACGTCTTTTATATCTCTTCTTTTTAGAAGGTTCTTCTTTTTCTTTCTTGTGCTTATGACGTTGTTTCTTCGGTTTATCTGAATATTTTTTACGTTGTTTTGCAGCTCTCTTGGAAGGAGCAGCAATTGTTTTAAAACCGAAGTCTTGACAGAAACTTCCAAGTTCTGCTTTGGATTGAAGTCTTTCTTTTTTAATAAGACTTTTAAGTTTTAGGTCTGTATATAAGTCGAGACCCGTTACATTAATTAAACTGACTAAATCACCATATGTAAGATTATCATAAGGGATTTGTCCGTTAAATCTATCTTTGATTTTTGTTCTTACCTTTTCGGCAAATAATCTTGGTAGACCGCTGATAAATCTTTCTTTCCAGAAAGCATTACCGCAATCTTCACGAATCATTACCTTTTCTACAAGCATATCTTTATACCACCTAAATCGGTTAATTTTGGGCAGTTAAGATTGTTAAGTAGTTCTAAACTCCTATCTTGGAAAAGTTTTGGTTCTCCAATGAAGTTTTTAGCAATACAGTAGATTAAGGTTGCTGAAGCATCTTCTCTTGCTTCTTGTTCAGTAATTTGCATATTTCCTTCATTTTTTTACTATGGTAGTGTCACGACCCAAAATCTCAACCTGGTCGTGATGGCGCCTCTCGTGGGGACAAGGCAAGCCAAACCAATTAATTTGCTTTCAATCAATTGAATGACGCAATTTGACAACAAGAACATGTTAATAACAAAATGAGTCGAAGAATATGTATGTATAAAGTACCATCCCGACTACAGCCCTCAGATCGGGGTGTCACAAAGTCATGAGCCACTAGAGAAGACCTACTTATGATATATCTATTACAATGTCTTAAGAACAAATGTTTGAGGGAAGCCAAATCAACAAAAGAAAAGAGTTACGGAGCTGCGGACGCAAGCAGCTACCTCGTAATCTCTGAAGCTTCGGTCCAGTAGTAGTATTCAGTACCTCTGAGTGGGACCGCTAACACCTGAATCTGCACATAAGGTGCAGGGAGTAAAGTGAGTACTTACAACTCAGTGAGTAATAAATATAAATGAGAACTGAAAGCAAGAAACCATAAAACTCAAGTAATTCACGATGGATCAGTAAATACGTAACATCACAATAGATAGCATGAAGTAAACGAAACAACCACAAACCAAATATGCAATGCGATGCGATGCTATGCCATGCAATGCAATGCAATGCTAGTCATGCTAGTCAAGGCTAGTCATGACCTGTGGCGGCGTGCCACCCGATCCATTTAAAAACATTTGGAAACAGCGTATGTGTTTCAAAACCAAGTTGATGAAATGATTCATGCAACAACAATGGCGGTATGCCCAATAACACCCTTGTAGGGTCCACACAACTGGCGATATGCCCAACATAGTAATACAACATATAACAAGGCACGAAGCCCAAACATGGCAATCAGCCCAATCACAATAATATCATATGAGTTTTAGTCAAGAACTCAGTAAAAACTATCAACCGGGATGGACCAAGTCCCAATCCCCATACATAAACAACCCATGCTTATCACCGAAGTTACTGTAAATTTCCCAATTCGGCAAAACCCGAGCCCCGGGCCCACTTCTCGAAATTCAGAAATTATTACTAAAACATGTTCCTTATCTCTTTACGAGTCCACCCATATAAGATTCGTCGTATTCCAACTTTGAATCGGCATTAATCCCCAATTTCATATTTTCTTGAAATTGAGAAGAACCTAGGGTTCTTCTCTTTCACAAATTCGTGAATTTAGGATGGGATTAATCATAGAAATTATAATCTAAGAAGGATTTTAGGGTATAGAACACTTACCCGATGATTTTATTGTGATTCCCTCTCTATTTTCCTCAACTCCACTTTCAATCTTCTTCTTAAATGTCTGCCATCGTTTTCAGCTAATGCAACCCCTCTTCTTGCAAGATTAATCACGTAATCTTGATTGCATGTAAGTTTGAGAGTTGATTTCTAATGATCTTTGATGTTTGCAAGGGTTTTACTTTGTGGGTATTGTTTCTGATATGCCCAAATGAACCCTAGCTTCGTATTTATACTAGCCGAAAAGTTGGGCCAAAAATGCTGAAGAACAGCAAATTCGCGATCCCTTAGTGTGATTTCGCGGTTCGCGAAATCCCTTCACGGACCGCATTTCTGCCGCGAAACCAACCAGAAAGGTTGGCCAAACTTCGAACAAATTTTGCGATGCCCATGTCGAGTTTCGCGGTTCGCATTCCTGTTTCGCGAACCGCGAACTCGTCGCGGAATGAGGCCTCACACACTGTCCGTGTTTGCGACCCCTTGGCCCATTTTCGCGTCTCGCCGTTTCAGTTCGCGGCACGCGAACTGGCCGCGAATCGGCCCCTCTCTTTCTGTTGCTGTTCGCGATGGCTTGAGCCATTTTTGAGGTCAGCCTACGCGAAATGGTTCGCGATCCAGGTCAGTTTGCTGACCTCTCTTCCTTGCTTCACTATTTTAGACCTAACTTTTTCATACGGAGTCCGATTTGGATGATTCTTTTTGCTACGGCTCCATAATTTCAATACGGAGCTAATTCTTCAAACAAAATCAAATTCCGAGATCGTTTACTGATCCTAACATCAGTTAAACCAGAAACAACATATTTGTCGCTTCATGAGGCGACAAACTAAGTCTCGTTAACGATCCGAACCCGACCAATCGATGTCCGAATGGTCTGAAAATTTTCACGCAAGTCCCAAATTACGTAAGGAACCTACAGCAACTTTCAGAATCTCATTCTGACTTTCGGATCAAAATTCGACCCATTAATCGGAAGATCGAACTTTATCGATTCAAGCCTAGTCTTATTCAGGCCCACCAGATATATTCCGAGTTCATTTTCATAACTTAAATTTCAATTATTACAATTTAAGAAAATAAATTGGGGCGTAAAATGGGTCATTACAGGTAGCTATTGTAGTAGCTCCTAGGATTTGACTTTTATTGTCTTCGGAGAGATAATTGTCCCACCAATTTTTAAGTACACCAGTAAATCCTGAAACTATAAGAGTTGTAGCATATTTTTATCTGATGCACGTTTCATTTTATAGGTAGTGACAGCAATACCTATTTCATGTAATTTTTTATAGATTTGGCTTTCAGCCAATCCGTCTATATTCCATTCGGTGATACCAGTTCCATTATGACTGGCGCTTGTTAGATAAATATCTTCTTCGAATTGTACATCCGGGAAGGAGGATCTACTATAGTAATTCTTTTTATTAGAATGTCTTGTATCAAAAGAAATTCTATTGATTTCTTAATCGATAGTAATTGTAGAGATAGCTTTTCCTGCAAGTAAAGCTTTTGTTTTATTAATTTTTTCGTATATTTCTTTAGAGGCTTTTGTTAATCTCTCTAAATTGTTATTTCTTTCAGAAGAAATTTCGCTTGTCTTTAAAGCATTATATTCAGATTCAACTGCTTTTAGCTTATTTTGGAGATTGTGGAGTTCCATAGTTTTTTCATTATCTAGTTTATTGGCTAGATTGGAACTTTTAGGTTCAGTAATTTTTAACTTAGTAGTAAGTTGATTTTCGATTCTTTCCAGAAGTTCATCTGTAAAATCGAATTTCTCTTTAGAAAATTTAGGGATTTTTATAGTTGGATGAGTTTCAATGGTAGGGGTTGAAATAGTTCTTGTCAGAATTCCAATTTTGTGAGTATCTTTCAATTGATTAGATACTACATGTAAAAAATTATTGGTATAATTATTTTGTACAATTATCTTATTTTTTTTCTTTATTTGTTGGTCCACTTTCTGTATGAACACTTTCTCTTTTGAAAGGAGAGGCTGTAATTACCTCACTTTGAACTGGTATTAGAATTTCTTCTAATGGAGGAGTAGTGGATTCTATTATCCCTTTGTTTTTGGTATACCATTAATTAATAATCATTTGTAATGATTCTTTTTGGTTAGGAATTTGTTTAGTTAATTCAAACCATCTCCAAAAATCAAGATGACTTTTACATCTTCTGCAATCTTTAATAAATTGATTTCTAAAGATTATTCTGTGTTCATAAGAATAAGTATTTTCATACCAATATTTTTGTTTTTTATTATTGGGATGTTCCCATTGACTATTTAGACCTTTCCAATTTATTTCAAAGTCTTCAGCTCGAACTACTGATAGCTGATCAACTGATTCTGTAGCTGGACTTCGTGGAGTGGCTACAAAGGGTTTGTTTTGATAAATAACTTGGGGAATAGTTTTGTTAAAATCAACTCCCTTGAGTTTTGTATCGATCTCTTCTATTAGTTCTTCGTCACTCTTATTACTTCGTGATTCCTCTCCCGAGGGTTGAAAAGAAAAAGGTCTAGTGAAAGACATTCTTCTACTGGAAGAAGCTTCACTTGCTGAGCTAGATCTTAAAAATTTTAAGTCTATTGCTCCAGTTGGATATTGAATTACTTGTTCAATAAATGAAGTTTCATGATTACCAGTGGGTTGAGTAATGGCTTCAAATCGTCATTCATCCTTTGAAAGGATTTCATCCCATTTAATCATTCGAGGCACAAAGATATTACTATGTTCTTGGTTTGCTTTCATGAGTATAGTTACTCCTTTGTTACTCTCGATTTTAGCTTTGGGAGCTAAAGTTGTTTTCATTAGTTTGTAATATACTCTGTAGATTACAGCTATTTCTCTTGTATTAACTTTGCTATTCATTTTTTTTGTTTTAATATTAAGAGTTAAGGTATCCAAAACATTCTGGTCGTTTATATCGACCGAAAAGTTTTGGATAACAGTTGAAGTGAACCGGGCCTTGAGCTAGGTTACTTTGCAAAACTCCTAACAATGAATCATCAAAGTTTAATAGTCTATCATCTCTTAGTAAGAGACAGAGGGGTGTGTCTAAACCTAATATGTATAAAGGTTTGACAGTAACTTGTACTAATCCTATGTGGAGAAAGTTATACTTTTTCCGATATTGTTGTATATCCTGTGCTACCAATAATTTAATGGTTTCAATTGAATTATTAACGGCAACCGTAGATTCACAAGTTTTAATGGTATAATTTTTTATAAAATCAAATTTACCTGTGTGGTAAATGGTATTATAATATTCTCTTGGAATACTCCAATTTAGTAAATCATTTTCAATTTTGGCAATATTCGTTACTGCCAAGGACTGATTAATACTATTCAGAGTTGTATTCTTCTCTGGATTCATTTTAGAATTGAGAAGTATACCTATTGATGTTTTCTTTATTAACTTTTAAATAATAATCAAATCTATTTTTGTGTTCGGTGAATTCTCTAAGAGAATTTCGCTGATATTTTCTATTTGGTGAATAATTTCTTTTTTTAGTAGAAATAAACTTAATTATTTTTCTTCTATATTCTAGAAGATTCCATCTATGATTGTTATGAAAACTTAAAGATCTAAATGAAGGATGTGGATGTTTCATATTATAAAATAATAATTTGTTGAAAATATTTTTTAAAATACTATCCTTAAGGTATGTGTCTACTATCTTTATTATCTAATTCAAGGTTAAAAGGCTCAATAAATCTATACTTTTCTTATAGTATAATGTCTACAGTTTATATTCTTTTCTGCTTAGAATCAAATTCTTAAGTTCTCTTAGTGATGTTCCTAGTTCTATGTTATCTTGGGGTTTGATAGTTAAACATGTTTACTGTATCCTGTTGTGTCCTGTCTCTCGCGGCACTCTCAGCCTATGGACGACGGCAACTGAAGACAGCTTAATAAGGTTTAACTAGCATCCTCTAAGGATCCCTCACACTCAGAACAGGGGAACAGTTACTTCACACTAGAGAATAAGGTTGGTTCTTAAGCTTTATGGAAGATGAACAGTAAACTTATACAGGAAGAACAATATAGAGCAATTAAGGCTTATAACATGAAAGAGATAACAAGATTTCGACTACCCTAAGGACAGTATGAGGGGTTTAGCCACTCATACTCATCAACATGGCTCTGAGTTTAATAGTCTATCATCTCTTAGTAAGAGACAGAGGGGTGTGTCTAAACCTAATCTGTATAAAGGTTTGACAGCAACTTGTACTAATCCTATGTGGAGAAAGTTATACTTTTTCCGATATTGTTGTATATCATGTGCTACCAATAATTTAATGGTTTCAATTGAATTATTGATGGCAACCGTAGATTCACAAGTTTTAATGTTATAATTTTTTAAAAAATCAAATTTACTTTTGTGGTAAAAAAGAACAAGGTGATAAATGCTGGTCTTGTGGTAAAACAGGACATAGAGCTAATGAATGTAGAGTTACTAATAAAAAGAAGAAGATTAATCATAAAAGAAGAATTAAAATCAGTCAAAAATTAATAAATAAATCAACTCGTCTTGAAACTTTGTAATACATAGTACTATAGACAAAATTTCTTTTTTGACTGTACTATAATTCTTTTGTGCGGAATTTCAGATTCCAGAAGTAAACCGAACTAATTGTTCTGAAGATTTAGGATTGATTCTTTGTTTAAGAATTCCAACGTATCCTTCATCTAAAACATCGGTTTCAACAATCATGAACGCGTCTGGATTTGGGATTCCTAGACATGGAAGTTTTTGGACAATTAACTTGACCTTTTTGACTTTGTTTGTCTGTTCTAGACTCCATGGAATAGGATTCTTTCTAAGACGTTTATATAATGGCTCACAGATTTTCCTAATGTTGGGAATGAAATCTGCAACATAATTAAGGCTTCCTAAGAACCTTTGAAGTTGAGTTTTGTCTATTATTGCATCGAGAAAGTTGGATGAGAAGCCAATGGTTCTACAGATTGGTTTATAAGTTCCTTGATAAAGGTCGTGTCCTAAGAATCTTATAGTTGTTTGAAACAACTTAATCTTTTTGGCACTAACCACTAATCCATTATGTTTTACTATCTTAAAGAAAGTATTTAGGTGTTTAAAATGAGAATCTATGTCCTCAGAAAATATTAAAACATCGTCAATATAAACTATTGACATATTACTATAAGGGTTGAAAATGTTGTTCATAATGTTTTGAAATTCAGATGGGGCATTTTTTAACCCCAAAAGTCATAACATTCCATTCGTACTGTCCAAATGGGACATTGAATGCGGTTTAATATTTATCTTTCTCAGTAATTTGAATTTGCCAGAATCCTGACTTCACATCAAATTTACTATTTATGTTAGCTTTGTAAGTTCTTTTTAGTAAATCTCTTTTATTAAGTGTCGGGTTCCTAGTCCATCTTAATACTTTGTTTAGTGGTTTATAATTTATTACAAGTCTTGGAGCACCTCTTTCTTTTTCTGCGTTATTATTAACGTAGAAGGCTGCACAGCTCCATGGGGACTTTGAAGGTCTTATAATCTTTTCTGCCAAAAGATCATTAATTTCGTTTTTACAAATTTCCATAAGGTTATGGTTCATTTGTATTGGTCTAGCTTTTGTGGGAATATCTGTTTCATTGAATTCTTTAATATAGGGTAATTCAATTATATGTTTCTTTCTTTCCCAGAAAGCATTTGGTAATTCTGAACAAACTTCTTGTTCAAGCTTTTTGTGAAAATTTTTAATCTTCTCAGCTATCACCGGGGTTTTTAAAGTTTGTTCTATTTTAGTAACTTTTATATCATCTTTCAAGTATTTTACTTGATTGGAAAGTAGATTAAGTTTAAAAATTGTTTTAGATTTTAATAATTACTTTGTTGTTGGGAAATAGGATTGAGATAAGGAAATCTTATTTCTTTGCCTAATATTATCGTGCTGATAGCATCGATATTAGCATGATACGGTTTAATCTGGGTTAGGAATGGAATTCCTAGAATTATTTCCTCGTTTAAATCACGAGTGATTACAAAATCATTTACAAAGCAGATACCTTCTTTACAGATATGTGCTTTTGATAATTTATAACTAATTTGTAATTTTTCGCCTGTAACGGAATATAATTTTGTAGTACTCTTTTCAAGGTACTTTGTTGGTATTAAACCTTCTATGATACAGTTGCGATCTGCACCTGAATCTAACAAGGCTAATTTTTCTATTGTGATATCTTGTACCTTTAAGGTGATGGGAATGTGGTAGCTTTGAGCTTTTACTTTAGTTATGGAGGTAATATTTTCATTTTTGTTAATTATTGAATCATCATCAATAATTCTCGAATTATTATCTCCTGTAAAGTAACTGCCCGTAGGATTTTTTTCTTTAGCTGTTTGTGCTAAAATTTCTTTAGTAAAGTTTTCCATTTCTATTTTGTCAAGTCGAAGCTTGACTGATTTTAATTCTTCTTTTACAGATTTTAATTCGGTCTGTAAATGTTGAAGAGAAGGCTTATCATCCTTAATGGAAAACCTATTCATTACTTCTTTCATATTAAAAGGCTCTACCTTTTGTTCACCTTTTTGTTTGATAATAACATTTTTTAACTCTGTAAGATATTTTCTTTTAATATTTTCATCGTCTATGTGATTAATAATATCAAACAAGATTTTTTTAGAATCATTAGTAATAACTTTTATAGAATTTTGTCCACATACACATATTTCTCCTGAACAGTTACAGACTTCTTCGTTAGAGCTGTTACTGTTATCTGAGCTATATGCTACATTGATTAGCTCATTATCACTATCGCAATAACTTTCATCTGATGATGATGATGAAGTGTTGTTATCATTTTCGTCGATGATAGCATAGAGTTGTTTTTTAGTATTATCATCTAATTCTAGAAGATTAACTTTCTTCTTCTTTTTATTAGTGACTCTACATTCATTAGCTCTATGTCCTGTTTTACCACAAGACCAGCATTTATCACCTTGTTCTTTTTTAGAACGTCTTTTATATCTCTTCTTTTTAGAAGGTTCTTCTTTTTCTTTCTTGTGCTTATGACGTTGTTTCTTTGGTTTATCTGAATATTTTTTACTTTGTTTTGCAGCTCTCTTGGAAGGAGCAGCAATTGTTTTAAAACCGAAATCTTGACAGAAACTTCCAAGTTCTGCTTTGGATTGAAGTCTTTCTTTTTTAATAAGACTTTTAAGTTTTAGGTCTGTACATAAGTCGAGACCCGTTACATTAATAAAACTGACTAAATCACCATATGTAAGATTATCATAAGGGATTTGTCCGTTAAATCTGTCTTTGATTTTTGTTCTTACCTTTTCGGCAAATAATCTTGGTAGACCGCTGATAAATCTTTCTTTCCAGAAAGCATTACCGCAATCTTCATGAATCATTACCTTTTCTACAAACATATCTTTATACCACCTAAAATTGGTTAATTTTGGGCAGTTAAGATTGTTAAGTAGTTCTAAACTCCTATATTGGAAAAGTTTTGGTTCTCCAATGAAGTGTTTAGCAATACAGTAGATTAAGGTTGCTGAAGCATCTTCTCTTGCTTCTTGTTCAGTAGTTTGCATATTTCCTTCATTTTTTACTATGGTAGCTATTGTAGTAGCTCCTAGGATTTGACTTTTATTGTCTTCGGAGAGATAATTGTCCCACCAATTTTTAAGTACACCAGTAAATCCTGAAACTATAAGAGTTGCAGCATATTTATCTGATTCATGTTTTATTTTATAGGTAGTGACAGCAATACCTATTTCATGTAATTTTTTATAGATGTGGCTTTCAGCCAATCCGTCTATATTCCATTCGGTGATACCAGTTCCATTATGACTGGCGCTTGTTAGATAAATATCTTCTTCGAATTGTACATCCGGGAAGGAGGATCTACTATAGTAATTCTTTTTATTAGAATGTCTTGTATCAAAAGAAATTCTATTGATTTCTTAATCGGTAGTAATTGTAGAGATAGCTTTTCCTGCAAGTAAAGCTTTTGTTTTATTAATTTTTTCGTATATTTCTTTAGAGGCTTTTGTTAATCTCTCTAAATTGTTATTTCTTTCAGAAGAAATTTCGCTTGTCTTTAAAGCATTATATTCAGATTCAACAGCTTTTAGCTTATTTTGAGATTGTGGAGTTCCATAGTTTTTTCATTATCTAGTTTATTGGCTAGATTGGAACTTTTAGGTTCAGTAATTTTTAACTTAGTAGTAAGTTGATTTTCGATTTTTTTCAGAAGTTCATCTGTAAAATCGAATTTCTCTTTAGAAAATTCAGGGATTTTTATAGTTGGATGAGTTTCAATGGTAGGGGTTGAAATAGTTCTTGTCGGAATTCAAATTTTGTGAGTATCTTTCAATTGATTAGATACTACATGTAAAAGATTATTGGTATAATTATTTTGTACAATTATCTTATTTATTTCTTTATTTTTCGGTCCACTTTCTGTATGAACACTTTCTCTTTTGAAAGGAGAGGCTGTAATTACCTCACTTTGAACTGGTATTAGAATTTCTTCTAATGGAGGAGTAGTGGATTCTATTATACCTTTGTTTTTGGTATACCATTTATTAATAATCATTTGTAATGATTCTTTTTGGTTAGGAATTTGTTTAGTTAATTCAACCCATCTCCAAAAATCAAGATGACTTTTGCATCTTCTGCAATCTTTAATAAATTGATTTCTAAAGATTATTCTTTGTTCATAAGAATAAGTATTTTCATACCAATATTTTAGTTTTTTATTATTGGGATGTTCCCATTGAGTATTTAGACCTTTCCAATTTATTTCAAAGTCTTCAGCTCGAATTACTGATAGCTGATCAACTGATTCTGTAGCTGGACTTCGTGGAGTGGCTACAAAGGGTTTGTTTTGATAAATAACTTGGGGAACAGTTTTGTTAAAATCAATTCCCTTGAGTTTTCTATCAATCTCTTCTATTAGTTCTTCGTCACTCTTATTACTTCGTGATTCCTCTCCCGAGGGTTGAAAAGAAGAAGGTCTAGTAAAAGACATTCTTCTACTGGAAGAAGCTTCACTTGCTGAGCTAGATCTTAAAAATTTTAAGTCTATTGCTCCAGTTGGATATTGAATTACTTGTTCAATAAATGAAGTTTCATGATTACCAGTGGGTTGAGTAATGGCTTCAAATCGCCATTCATCCTTTGAAAGGATTTCATCCCATTTAATCATTCGAGGTACAAAGATATTACTATGTTCTTGGTTTGCTTCTAAGCATAGTTACTCCTTTGTTACTCTCGATTTTAGCTTTGGGAGCTAAAGTTGTTTTCATTAGTCTGTAATATACTCTGTAGATTACAGCTATTTCTCTTGTATTAACTTTGCTATTCATGTTTTTTGTTTTAATATTAAGAGTTAAGGTATCCAAAATATTCTGGTCGTTTATATCGACTGAAAAGTTTGGATAACAGTTGAAGTAAACCGGGCCTTGGGCTAGGTTACTTTGCAAAACTCCTAACAATGAATCATCAAAGTTTAATAGT
>MCJB01001639.1:0-14584 GCA_002018475.1 Nicotiana obtusifolia
ATATGTATTATATATATATACATATATAAACAATAAACTATATATATAAATTATACACTATATATATATATATATATATATATATACATATATATAAGGCAATATATTGTATATATAGTTTATATCTATATATGTATGTATATATATACATTATATACAACACTTATGTAAAGCAATATATATATATGTCTAATACATATATATATATATAGTTTATATATATATAGTTTATATGTATATATATACAATATATACAACATATATATACAATATATACAAGACTTATATAGGCAATATATTTATATATGTCTAATTGCAATCTATATTAGTATATGCATATATAGTTTACAAGAAATTTCCGTTGATTAAAAAAAAAAAAAAAAAAAAGGGAACCGTTAGGCCCGTTTGGGCCCGCAGGCCCGGCCCATTTAGCATGGGACCGTGTGGGCTTAGGCCAGTAGCGGGCCGGTCCCAACCTCCAGGACCGCCAGGCCCGCGCCCGCCAGACCCATTAGGCCCAGGCCCGCCAGGCCCAGCCTTAGGCATACCTTTAATCTATTTTTCGCACCTACATGCGTTATCTCAATCCATGGAAGAACTAATCAGTTCTTCCAGAAAATTAGAAAAAGAGAGGTAGATGTTTGGATCGTTGATTTTATTTTCTAGAGTGCTTTTGTGGTCCTCATGATTCCTTCTTTTATCAAATATTGAGAAAAAAAATCTATGTCAAATCCTCATACTATAGACTGTAATTATAACCTCCTTCAGTGTCATACAAACAATTATCTTAACTTTGTCCGTTAATAAAAGACTTTCTATTTGAATTGCAAAGGAAAAGATTGACATATTGAGTGTCATCCGTACTGTAATTAAGTACGTCTTTTTGTTATTTATTATTCTAAATGAAAAATTAAATTTCTTGTTCTTTGCTTACTTTAAGAGCCAATAGCACTTCTTTTTGCGAAATTGATACATATCACAAAAAAATTGACTACCTTTTCTTGAAAACTTGAAAAAATTATAAGATAACTTTGAAGAGTTGATTTTACATTTGTCACCAGTTTTTCAATTCCAAATTGCTATAACGTACAATTCGTCCTAAGTGTCTATTTTGAAAATAAGGTTCATAAATTAAAGAACCAGAAAAGGTAGAAACACTCTTAAAATGATGAAGGGACATAGTTATATAATTTCTTTTCTTTTTACAAATATAAATTGCATCATCGTTCAAATATAACTTGTTTTGAATCTGTATCTTCACAAAAATAGGTATAGTTTCAAATTTCACTACTATATTAGAATATTAGTATTAAGTCACTGTTTGCCCTTGGCTATGAATAACAATTAAATTTGTACGTGGTTTTAAGGACACGTGATTTGATTTGATACAAATAAAGAATGAATGAAAATAGAGACTAAATTCAGTAAATAAGAAAGAAAGCAAACCACCAATATTGAGTAGCTTCACTGTGGCAGAATCCTCTAAAATAAAATATAAAGCAGATAAATCAAGAAAGTAACTAGAATAGACTGTAGCTTTGTGTATATTGATCGTTCGTTGTATGATGCCTTTTTACAATTGTGCTTCCCCTGTATATAGGGAGGGGAACGAGTTTTATATAAGGTAAAAAACCTATCCACAAGGTGAAAATATCCTTAGAATTAATGGCTTCAACATCTTTATTGATTTCTGCCGTGATTCCCGCCGAGATATTTACGTATCACGGGATTTCTAGTCCTTCAGTTACGCAAATCTGATGATTTTACCCTAGGGTGTTTTATCCTAATCGACCTCAGCGATCTCGTCTCGGGCGCCTTGGTTTCGAGCTCCGTTCCGATGGCATCCGGTCTTGGCCTTCACCTCTCGATGTCTCGATCTCGGCCTATCGAGCAGTGACTCCAATCGGCGCCGGTCCTACGAATTCGAAACCGATATTCCCTATGCAAGTGATCGAATTCGACCCATATAGATAGTCCCCTCGTTTTTTGGAGAGTAATGATAAAAAACGATTTGAGCCGCCGCTTTTAAGATTAGGTTAAATGGAGACATACTTATGGCGCGCGACATGGAATTCGGGGCGTCACATCAAAAAACACAAAACGTCATATTGATGAATGACGGCAGCATGATGACGCACGTGGCAAGTGTCAAAAATGTCTTTTCATAGACCAACTGAAGATAAAACTCTGCAACGCCTACAAACGCTAATTAATGTTTCCTCATTTTGGGACTCGAACCGCCACCTTTAAGAGGGTATAAATAGCCCTTTTGTCTTTCAGTTTCAAAGTTTGCGTTGTTTGAGCATTATATTCTTCAAGTTCTCTAAGTTTGTTCTCAAGTGATTTCCCCCTTTATTCTTGCCTCACACTTGCATCTACTTGCTTCTCTAAGTCTTTATTTCCAATGGCAAAGACATCCAAATCTGTTCCCCAGAAACAAACCCTCTCTTCTTCTCAACCCGCTGAAGAAACTGAGCCTGTCGTTGTTGAGGAGACTTCGACCGAGCCCCTTCTAAAAGCGTTCGTACCGGTTGGATTTTCAACTCGTTCCAATTTTAAGGTAGAGAAGGCTTCTTCTGTACCGGGCCGGGGCGAACCGGTTACTAGATATATTAGTTCGATCACGAACAAAGTCATCGATAGGGTGAAGGAAGAATGCAACTGGGTTGGTAAGGACGTGGTGGTTCCCTCACCGGAAGAGGCGAGTACCACCTACGTGGAGGGCTACTTGAGTGTTTACACTTACCCCTTCACGTTGGGTCCTTTGGACCCCATCATCGTCGCCTTTTGCAAAAGGTGCGATGTAATGCTGGGTTAGATTCACCCCTCCATTTGGAGAATAGTCCTTCTTTTTCGCTTTTTTTGTGAGCAAGATCGATCGGCACCCCTTTACCCTCGATCATCTCCTGCGACTATACAGTCCCCGAATCTTCCGAGGGGGACTAATAAAACTCGCTCGCCGGGCTAGCAAATCCCCTTTTTCGAGCATCGACGAGGATAAGGACCGAGGCTGGATGAGCCGATTTGTTCGAATAAAGACATCGGACCTGATCCCTGCCGAAGACATGCCGTTCCTTGAAAAGTGGAACATGAACCGTGAGTGTTATCTTCCTATTTCAATTCTTCTTGTGTCTTTCCTTTTTATCTCACTACATATCTCGCATGGTGTAGCTGTTTCTCGAATGCCGGCTGAGATTCAGCACTTGAAAGAATGGGTCGAGAAGGTGGTGTCTCAAAGGACCTATTCAGAGCGTGCCTGGAGCGAGATATCGAAGGGCCTATGGGAGGCCAAAAATCATGGTGAGACCGATGATGTTTATATTCCACGTCTTATGTTGTCGATGATGCTGCTGACCTATAACTTACTTCGTTCTTCTTTTACAGGTCTATCGAAGGACGTTGAATTGAGGCCAACATCCCCTGGTAGAGAGATTCCCTGCCATCCCCCTGCCTCGGGGCAGGAGGGGGAGAAAAAGAGGAAAGAAGTCCCCGGTTCTTCTGGGCCCGAGAGGAAGAAACTGAAGAAAAGTACAGCTCATAGGCTCAGAATCTCGGACATAGCTTATCAATTGGATGATGAGTCCGAGGAAGACGAATGTCTCAAGGTTTTGGGCAGCGAGCCATCTCGGGTAGTCCCCGAGCAGAGAGCCGATGAAACTCATCTTCATCGAGTGGAGGGCCC
Source organism: Nicotiana obtusifolia (assembly GCA_002018475.1). Classification (NCBI taxonomy): domain Eukaryota; kingdom Viridiplantae; phylum Streptophyta; class Magnoliopsida; order Solanales; family Solanaceae; genus Nicotiana; species Nicotiana obtusifolia. The sequence goes on from MCJB01001639.1 coordinate 3,683, forward strand.
GAGATGGGAGCGAGAACCGGGGCTTCTGCCGATGCGGGAGAAGCGATGCAGGGAATCTCGGGCCCCCCAGAAACGACGGACTCCCCTTCCTTTTCGGAGTCAACTTTTAATGAAGCCCGAGCCGCAAAAGCACATTCATCGAGCAAAGGCCATATGTTGGAAGGACCTTTTCAAGATTTCTTCGACGGTGTGCCATCGACGGATACTTTTGGGCTTGAAGTGCCGAGGAAGAGTCCCTCCACCAAAACGAGCAAGGAATCTTTTGGTCCAAAGCTGGTCGATAGATTTCCTGCTCCGAGTTCAAACCTTGATCGAAAAAGAATAATAAGGTTTGGCATTCCCGAAAATGCTAGGGCCTTTTCTGTGCCTGTGGGGCTGGCTAGTTATCTTCGGTGCTTGGTGACCGAAGAAGATCAGGCCGCAATGGACGAGGTGGATGAAGCCTGCTTGTTCAATGAAGCTCAACAAGCATCAACTAAGGTAAACTTCCGATAAGCCTTGTCCGGTGTTTACCATTTTACATTTCAACTTTGACTAACTGTCTTATTTTCTTTTGTACTCGTAGGCCTCGGTGCTTCATCATGAGGTTTTTCTTCGACTAAGGGAAGAAAGGCACGTCGTGAGCCGCTCGAAGGGGAGATGTCGACCCTTCGGGCGGAACTAGACTTTGTGCGCAAGGAAAATTCTGGTATAATCGACCAGATGGGGCAATAACTTGACCGAATAAATCAATTCCGATCTGCGGTGAGTGAGGCCAAACTAGAAACTAATGAATGGAGAGCCAAGACCGATCTGCTAACCTCGAAAAAAGAGACCCTCCAAGCTCAAATGGTTTCTTTGGAAAATCAACTTTCGAAGGCACAAGAGAAAATCGGGACTCTGACTAAGAGTACCGATACGCTTCAATCCCAGGTCGAGACGCTCACTTCGGATCGCGACATTTTGGTCAACGAGCTACAATCTGCAAAATTGGAGGTTGCTATATCCAAGGCTGAGGCCGATAAGTTAATAGCCCAATATAGGGCCGATGCCGAGGCTGCTCAGGAACAATGGAAGATTCTGGTCGAATATACCAAATGCCAAACCTGCCTTTCTATTCTCGAAGAGTTACAAGCTCGGGGCTTCGATCTACCTACCGAGATCGATAATGCAAAAAAGATCGAAGTCGAGGCCAAAAACCGGGCCTTCCTAGAAGAAGAAGAAGAAGACTCCGAGAATTCCGAATAGAGACATCTTTTTTTTTTTAATTGACATCCTCATTTCTGTAACATACTTTGTTCATATATATATATATATAAAGATCTCCCTTTATTTCCCTTTCTTGTTTGACTTATTTTGATTCTTCGTACGTAGAACCGATGGTTCAACTTGTAGAATTTTCTGCTCTTCAGGCTTGGTTTAGACTTTAGACTTAGCCAATTTCAAGATATGCCTTAGTAGATTTTTCCTTTCTTTGGCTGATTTGGTAAGGCCTAAGCTTCGAAAAGGGTCCGAGGTTTGCCTCAATAGGTCTTACTTTCCTTCGAGTTTCATTAGCTTGATGCGGCCTTGGCCTTTTAATAAATCGGGGTTCGCCTTAACAGGTCGTACTCCCCTTTGAGTTTTGTTAGCTCGATACGGCCTTAGCCCTTTAAGAAATCGGGGTTTGCCCTTAGTAGGTCTTATTCCCCTTTGAGTTTTATTGACTCGATTCGTCCTTAGCCTTTTGAGAAATCGGGGTTTGCCTTAGTAGGTCTTATTCCCCTTTGAGTTTTATTGACTCGATTCGTCCTTAGCCTTTTGAGAAATCGGGGTTTGCCTTAGTAGGTCTTATCCCCCTTTGCCTAATTCTCGTATGAGACTTTAAGCAATGCTAGTTTTTGACTGAACAAAGAAAATCGAAATGGCCCTTGGGCTCAGAGATAAGATATCGGTGCCAAAGAACTTTTGTTAACATTCGAGTGCCCGTACAATTTGCTTAGGGGATAGATCAATCTATTTGGGCACGGTTCTTTTGATCGTTTGACCCTTACACCGATTCCTAACGATCTATAAGAAGTTCCTTCGAATTGAAGTAGCTAAACAATGAATTGAAGTAGCTAAGCCGTCTTCTGATATTTAGGGTCGATCGAAGTTGAGCACCGAACATTGTTGCCTTTGATATGCGACCGATCTAAGTTAGCACGATTTCTGGTTGCCTCATTAAAAACCTTGCCGTAAAACCCAATTTGGGAAAAAAACCGGTCGAAGGAAAAAAGAGTGCAACGCGTGATTTCAGTTCTAATGTCCTGTACTTCCCGGCTCGAGGTTACTTCGTTTGGTACCTGTAGGTGTTAGTAACATAAAACAAACAAACGAAGAATGAAAGTTTATACCTCAACAATAGTATCGTTTCAAGTGGTTTATGTTCCAGTTGTTCGGCAGCTGTTTGCCATCCATTGTTCCAAGCTTGTAAGATCCCTTTCAGGTGATCTTTAAGATGGTGTAAGGCCCTTCCCAGTTTGGCCCTAACTTCCCTTCATTTGGGTCTCGAGTATTAGGTGTGATTCTTCTGAGCACTAGGTCTCCGATGTTAAAGTGTCGAAGATGGGCTCTCCGGTTGTAGTACCTTTCAATCTTTTGCTTTTGGGCTGCCATTCGAACAAGGGCTGCCTCCCTTCTTTCATCCAATAATTCCAAATTGGTATTCATAGCTTCGCGATTCGATTCTTCAGTTGCTTAGCGGAATCTGATACTCGGTTCGCCTACTTCGACTGGTATCAATGCTTCGGCACCGTACACTAGAGAGAAAGGAGTGGCCCCGGTGCTGGTTTTCTCGGTTGTGCGATATGCCCATAAAACTTCAGGCAATACTTCTTTCCATTTTCCCTTCTCGTCGGTTAACCTTTTCTTTAGGTTTCGAATTATGGTTTTGTTGGTCGATTCAGCTTGTCCGTTGCCGCTGGGGTGATAGGGCGTCGATAGGATCCTTTTGATTTTGTTGTCTTCGAAGAATTTCGTCACTTTGCTGCCGATAAACTACTTGCCATTATCGCACACGATCTCTGATGGCATCCCAAATTGACATACGATGTGATCCCAGATGAAATCGATCACTTCCTTTTCCCTAACTTTCTCGTATGCCTGTGCTTCATCCCATTTGGAGAAATAATCAGTCATAAAAAGAATGAATTGAGCCTTACCTGGTGTGTAGGGGAGAGAGCCGACGATGTCCATCCCCCATTTCATGAATGGCCATGGCGACAAGACCGAATGCAGCGTCTCCCGGGCTGATGGATTATTGGTGCGTGTCTTTGGCATTCGTTACACTTGCAAACGAACTCCTTTGCATCTTTTTCCATATCAATCCAATAATAGCAGGCTCGAATTATTTTTCGGACCAGGGATTCGACGCTGGAATGATTCCCGCATGTGCCTTCGTGTATTTCCCTTAAGATATACTTGGTGTCACCCGGTCCCAGACATATTGCGAGGGGGCCACCGAATGTCCTTCTGAATAGGGTTCCATCATCGGATAAACAGAACCGGGCTGCCTTTATGCGTAATGCTCTCGAGTCTTTGGGATCCGAGGGGAGCTTACCCGAGCTGAAATACTCTATATACTTGTTCCTCCAATCCCAGGTCAAACTTGTTGAATTGATTTCGGCATGGCCTTCCTCCACCACCGATCTCAAAAGTTGTACGACGTTCTCGGACTCGATCTCCTCATCTTCGACTGATGATCCCAAATTGGCGAGGGCGTCGGCCTCACTGTTTTGCTCTCGAGGTATGCGTTGCAAGGTCCATTCTTTGAACCTATGCAGTGTGACTTGGAGCTTGTCCAAATACCTCCGCATTCGCCCTTCTCTGACTTCGAAAGTCCTGTTCACTTGATTGACTACGAGGAGGGAATCGCACTTGGATTCGATTATCTCCGCCCCCAGGCTTTTGGCCAGTTCTAAACCTGCAATCGTAGCTTCATACTCTGCTTCGTTGTTAGTTAATTTCACAGTCATGATAGACTGTCGAATTGTGCTCCCAGCCGGGGGCTTTAGCACGATACCAAGCCCCGATCGCTTCGCGTTTGAGGCGCCGTCTGTGAACAAAGTCCACACTCACGAAGGAGTCCCCGATTCGGTCATTAATTCCCTCTTGACCTCGGGTATTAGCGACGGCACAAAATCAGCAACGAAATCCGCCAACACTTGAGATTTGATCGCAGTTCGGGGTCGATACTCGATATCGTACTCGCTTACTTCGATAGCCCACTTAGCCAACCGGCCGGATAGCTCGGGCTTGTGCATTATATTTCTTAGGGGGTAAGTCGTTACTACACATATGGGATGACATTGGAAGTAGGGTTTTAGCTTCCTGGAGGCACTCAATAAAGCGAGTGCTAATTTTTCTAAATGCGGGTATCTAGTTTCGACCTCACCTAAGGTTCTACTAACGTAATAAATAGGAAACTGCGTACCTTGTTCTTCTCGAACCAGGACCCCACTTACCGCTACTTCCGAGAAGGCAAGGTAGAGGTATAGTCGCTCACCTGTTTTTGGTGTATGCAGCAAAGGTGCGGTAGAGAGGTACCTCTTAAGTTCTTCCAACGCGCGCTGACACTCCGGAGTCCACGAGAAATCGTTCTCTTTTTCAACAAGTCGAAAAATCAGTGACTCCTATCGAACGATCTCGAGATGAATCGGCCCAAAGCGGGCTATCTGGCCTGTCAGCTTTTGTACGGCCTTTACACTGTCTACAATTGTAATGTCTTCGATGGCTTTGATCTTCTCGGGGTTGATTTCTATTCCTCGGTTCGAGACCATGAAACCGAGGAATTTTCCTGAGCCCACACCAAATGCGCATTTCTCTGGGTTCAACTTCATGTTGTACCGTTTCAGCACATCGAACGTTTCCTGCAAATGGCTCAAATGGTTCTCTGTTTCGCAGGGGCTTAACTAGCATATCATCAATATAAACCTCCATTGTTTTTTCTAGTTGTTCTTCGAACATTTTATTTACCAGGCGTTGATAAGTGGCCCCCGCATTCGTTAACCCGAATGGCATCACGTTATAACACTATGTACCATACTTAGTGATGAATGATGTCTTTTCCTGATCATCCTGGTCCATTCGTATTTGGTTATAGCCAGAGTAGGCATCGATAAAGCTAAGGGTCTCATGGCCAGCAGTAGCATCGATCATGCGATTGATATTGGGTAAAGGAAAAGAATCTTTAGGGCATGCTTTGTTTAAATCCTTATAATCTATGCACATTCTTAATTTATTTCCCTTTTTAGGGACTACAACTACGTTTGCTAACCATTCTGGGTATTTAACTTCCCGAATGGACCCAATGTTTAAAAGTTTAGTTACCTCATCCTTGATGAATGCTTGTTTTACTTCGGATTGAGGCCTCCTTTTCTGCTTGACCGGCCGAAATTTTGGATCGATGCTTAGTTTGTGGGTCGTGATTTTCGGTGGTATATCTGTTATGTCGAGATGTGACCAAGCAAAAGAATCTTCGTTAGCTATAAGAAATTGTATAAGTTTTGTCCTGAGCCCGGAACTTAGGGCCGAGCCCAGGTATACCTTTCGATCCGGTGAGTCTTCTGGGAGTGAAATTTGCTCGAGTTCCTTGACCGTTGATTTAGTTGCGTCAGATTCATCGGGACCAACGAATGACTGGGAACCCCGTAGTCGTCATCTTCGAGATGCTGCTGTTCACCTTCGTTTGTCAAAGGCGATGCATGTGATTGCTATTTGACCCTTTGGGGAGGAGCTGTTGGTATCGGTACTGCTTCTTCTACTGCGAACATCTCTTTCGCGGCAGGCTGTTCCCCGTGAACTGTTACAATCCCATCATTCGATGGGAATTTCAACACTTGGTGAAGTGTAGAGGGTACCGCTCTCATAACGTGAATCCACGGTCTCCCAAGCAAGGCGTTGTCCCTCATGTCTCCGTCAATCACGCATAATTTTGTTATTCGAATGGTACCGTTAGTGTTTATCGGTAATGTTATTTTGCCTTTGGTCGTTTCGCACGCCATGTTGAATCCATTGAGAATCTGAACTACAGGGATAATTCGGTCTGTCAGCTCGAGCTGTTCGATAACCCATGATCGGATTATGTTGGCCGAACTACCAGGATCGACTAGTACGCGCTTTAACTTCGTTTTTATACAAGCACCGATATCGCTAACGCGTCATTATGAGGTTGCATGATTCCTTCTGCATCTTCCTCGCTGAAATGCAAGATTCCTTCCATCGCATAATCCCGAGTGCGCTTTTCCCGAGTGATGGATATCTTAGTGCGCTTTAATACCGGACCTTAGGGTGCATCTACCCCGCCGATGATCATGTTGATTGTGTGCTGAGGCTCCTCCTGGTTCACTAGCTTATTCCTGTTCCCATAATGGTTTTTAGCTCGGTCGCTCAAAAACTCTCGAAGATACCCATTTTCGAGCAACCGTGCCACCTCCTCTCTCAGCTGTCGACAGTCTTCTGTCCTGTGCCCATGCGTTCCATGATACTTGCATATCAAACTGGGGTCTCTCTTGGCAGGGTCCGATTGGAGCGGTCGAGGCCACTTAGTGTCTTTAATACGACCGATGGCCGACACGAGAGTAGCTGAATCGATGTTGAAGTTGTATTCCGATAGTCGCGGTACTTCTCGATGACCAGTGGTTCTCTCGAAGTTCATCGAGGGTCCTCGGTTGTTCCGATTATGATCATTCCTCCTTTCTCATCTCGGGAAGCCCTGCCATGCTGGAATGACTTTCCTGTCCCTAGGATATGGTCGATGCTGTCTCTGCTTGGCCTTGGTTCTCGATAAATATCCCTTCGAACACTATCATGAGTTCTGATGGGGTAAGTGGATCCTGAAGGGGTTCCAAGTTGGTCGTCCTCGACTCTGATCTTTGATTGGTATCGGTGGTGTATATCCGCCCATGTGGCGGTCGGATATTCAATCAAGCTCTGTTTAAGCTACTGCAAAGCCGTTGAACTTCGGGCGTTGAGTCCTTGGGTGAAAGCTTGCACTGCCCAATCGTCTGTGACCGGTGGCAAATCCATCCGTTCTATCTAAAAACAAGATACAAACTCTCTAAGCATCTCGTTATCCTTTTGTCTAACTTTGAACAGGTCCGATTTCCGCGTCTCCACTTTGCTGGCACCTGCATGTGCTTACGAAGGTATCTGCGAGCATGGCAAAAGAATCGATGGAATTCAGGGGCAAATTGTGATACCAAGTCATTGCCCCTTTTGACAAAGTTTCCCCGAATTTCTTCAGGAGAACAGACTCGATCTCATCCTCTTCTAAATCGTTTCCCTTTATGGCGCATGTGTACGCTGTAGCATGCTCGTTTCGATCAGATGTCCCGTTGTATTTGGGAATTTCTGTCATGCGAAACTTCTTCTGTATGGGTTTTGGAGCGGCGCTTGACGGGAAAGGTTTCTGTACGAATTTCTTGGAATCTAAACCTTTCAATATCGGGGGTGCTCCTGGGATTTGATCCACCCTCGAATTATATGTCTCCACTTTTTTGTCGTTGGCCTCGATCTTTTTCTCGCTAGACTCAACTCGGCTGGTCAGCTCCTCGAGCATCTTCATGATCCCGGAATTCGCCCCCGATCTTCCTTCGCTCGATTCCTTTGCGATTGGTTCATTTTCGGGGATGGTTTCCCGAGAGGGGCCGGCCTCAACCTTATTTGAAAATTGGCTCCGATTTGCAATTAGGCAATAGGCGCTTGTTGGGATTGCAACATGTTGAAGATCATCCTGAGGTTAATCCCATCCCCTTCGTCGTTTTGAGTTGTTGAACGGTATTCTCTACGAACACTGTTTGATGGGCCAGTAGCCCGATCCACGTCGACTGGAACTTTATCACCGGGTGCCACGTTGTTGTTTTCACCCTGGTGGTCAAACTCGCCATCGACGTATGGAGGCACAGATTTTGAGTGTGACATGATTGTATTGTAAGCTGAAATAAAAAATTCTCCAAAGAACAAGCGTAAAATAATTTGTGTGCAGAAAATTGTATCAAACGTTCACTATTATCCTTAGCCCCACGGTGGGTGCCAAACTGTTTACCGTTGGCTACGGATAACAATTAAATTTGTATGTGGTTTTAAGGACACGTGATTTGATTTGATACAAATAAAGAATGAATGAAAATAGAGACTAAATTCAGTAAATAAGAAAGAAAGCAAACCACCAATATTGAGTAGCTTTACTGTGGTAAAATCCTCTAAAATAAAATATGAAGCAGATAGATCGAGAAAGTAACTAGAATAGACTGTAGCTTTGTGTATATTGATCGTTCGTTGTATGATGCCTTTTTACAATTGTACTGCCCCTTTATATAAGAAGGGGAACGAGTTTTATATAAGGTAAAAAACCTATCCACAAGGTAAAAATATCCTTAGAATTAATGGCTTCAACGTCTTTATTGATTTCTGCCATGATTCCTTCCGAGATATTTACGTATCACGGGATTTTTGGTCCTTCAGTTACGCAAATCTGATGATTTTACCCTAGGGTGTTTTACCCTAATCGACCTCAGCGATCTCATCTCGGGCGCCTTGGCTTCGAGCTCCGTTCCGATGGCATCTGGTCTTGGCCTTCACCTCTAGATGTCTCGATCTCGGCCTATCGAGTAGTGACTCCAATCGGCGCCGGTCGTACGAATTCGAAACCGATATTTTCTATGCAAGTGATCAAATTTGACCCCATACAGTGATAATGATTTAGTCTTATATAATTGCTGCAGTGAATGGAATCTATGCTAAGTCTAAAGACAACAATTATTAGTCACATAATAGCAAAAACTATAAGCTAGCAAGAATTACACACCATGCAACTATCAGTCAACTTCTGCAAAATCATATATGTTGGCTGCTTTTATTCTTCCCAGCTTCACTAATCAGAAAACAACAACTAATCAAGTAATGCATTTCGATGCATTTGGGATATGTTGACACCACGAATGAAAGAAGAGTTTCTTGATAAGTAAGGATTAAGGAGTCCATAGCTTCAATCCTGACTCATATACTCGCATTGGATAAACCAAATCCATTATCTTTGTTTCATGTGAAATCTACAGAATCGTAGAGAAAAGATTGAATAACACATGAGAGAATGCGTTTTCACAAAACATAACAATATAAAAAAAATAGATTCCTTATAAAAATATGACCAACAGTGTTTCACCAATTTATCTCTACGGGCGCGAAGTACTGTTGCTTCCTTACGCACACGCAAGTATACGTGATCGACAAGTAATATAGGACAATGAGTCCGGATTATCGTACCCAAGAGACTTAAGTTAACTACTTTATAACAACTAATATCGTTATTTAATCAAGTAAATATCAAGTTTAGTATATAATTTAGTCTAAATTATAATTCTAATTTAATCTAGGAATTGCAAAGAACAAATATGTATTTTGTAATCAATAAAACAAAGATTCCAGGGTTGTGATTTTGTTTCCAATCCTATTGCGTTCTAATTGACTTATCGTTCATATAGTTAATGTAAGATTGCTAATTAATCGATAATGATACGCATAGCCTTCTTCCGAAGTACTATTTGCCTATTCCTAACAAGATTAATGCCTATATTCCTATGGAATTAATCTAGCAAGAATGCATGAAGAACACGATTATATAATTAAACATGGTGATTAAGTATATTCCTATCTTAACCACAAATCCGCTCTTTTTAATAAAGTTAAGAACATGCTCTTTTCAATTCTTATTCTAATCTAAACTTAGTTTTCTCAAACATCGCATAGATAATTGATAGAACTTAATTGATGGCCAAAACAATTAAGCAATTTAGCATAGAATTGAAGAAACAATCTTATCCACATTAACTAATAAAACGAAATTATCAAGTTAGAAACACAATATTCATGGCTAATCACAACCCCAGAACAAAGGGTGATTAGCCACTCATGTTCAACAAAATCAAATAACTAAGTAAGAAAAACTAAAATAGAGATACTAGTTTGGATTGATGAACTGAGAAATTATTGTGTTGTTGATGTTCCTAGGCCTCCTTTTGCTCCAAAATCACGTTCTATCTCCCCTAGATAGGTTTAAGGGTGTTTATATAGGAGTTAGGAAGGGTTGGGGTCGGTTTAGGGGTGTTCTAGACGAAGTAGGAGACAATTCCCGAAGTCAGTCCCCTGGGGGGCGCCGGGCGCTGGCCAGGGGACTGGAGGCAGAATGTTTTTCAGCTTCACTGTCTCCAGCGCCACAGGCAGCGCTGGGCGCTGGCCTGTGGGCTGGAGTCTTCCTTTGCCCGATTCTTCTTGTTTTAGCTCGTTTCTTCCCCGATTTCGTCCCCGATTGTTTTCAACTCATTCCTACACATAAAAACACATTATATTAACATGAATCAATGTGATTAACATCTAAATCCAAACAAACAAGAGCTAAATATAGGATAATTTATACATCATTTAATATCTTTTCTACCAATTATCAACACCCCACACTTAAACTCTTGCTCGCCCTCGAGCAATGGGATTTTAACCAACCTTTCCCAACCACTAATTTTTAGCTTAGCACGAACATTCAACATTAAAACGATTCATACTCTTGAACACAATCAATACTAGTTAAACAAGTATGAACACATAAGTTATCCATATCATTCCCGTAATGTTCAATTAATCTCATTAATTCAATCATATTCAACACCCCAATTGTCATCACGCAACCTCAAAAGCCGTCTTGCCACATTAAGCTACTTCAATTCATATATTTACCCAACAAAACAATTCATACATTACCAATTGTTCATGAAATCATGTGCCTCACCAATATATGAAGAGTGAATATATATATATATGAATGAAATCACACAAAATTTGTACAACAAACTCTCACTCTCACAAGGAACTCATATGCATCCCATAGAGTACCATAAGCTTGCCCGTAGT